>SNQJ01S0031261.1:231273-246277 GCA_010110895.2 Picea sitchensis | reverse complement strand
CATCTTGGCTCTTCCTCCCAATATGGAAACTTCTCTCAGCAAGCGTTCTTCGACAACATCCTCTCTTGCAGCTTCTACGGTGACATTCTCACCCACTGCTTCTTTGCTCTCTGCATCGCTGACGTCTCTAGCATCAGGTGCTCGTCTTTGTGGTGCCTCCATCACCTCTAATCTGGCACGGAGTTCTCGCATCTCCCTTTCTACATATCGATTGGCCAAAGACGGTTCCACTCGTCTCCTCAGTGCCATTGTGATGATTGTCTGTCACACATAGAGTACAACTTCGAGTTATTTTTCCTCCTCCTTTTTGCATGTTGTCTACAAGAAAAACCTCAGCTCTTATACCACTTGATGGTATAGGAATATATCCTTTTACCTTATTTCTGCTGTCTGCGGTCTACAGACAAAAATTTCTATGATACCACTTAATTCAGACCCCCCTTCTCTCCTAAGGGCTGCGCGACCTCCCAGTCTAGGATTGATCAATATACTGAGTTTGACTGACTCTCTGCATCTATTATAGACCTCAAACCCACTTACACAGGTCCTTTCCCCAAATGCAAAGGTCGTATGACACCCGCGGCTTCTCTCCCGAGCGTTATTCGAACCTCAAAGCCAAACGGGTGCTATCTCTTCTCTGCTAAGCCCTTTCTCTCTTGTGACCACTGGTGGTGACCACGCGCTTGAGTGAAAGGTGCGCCGTGATTTTGCGTTTCGTGACTATGGGAGCGCTGCTACCTTCGTACTTCACCTGATGGCCAAAATCACGATGACCCAAGATCTACGGTCTAGATATTCCCTTGATCGACGGCTGTGATCAAATCAGCCTTTTGCGTTTCACGACTTTGGAGTCTCCTTGCCTCCGTTCTCCCGATAGTTGAAATTTCGATGAATCTGGATCAACAGTTTAGATCTCTCCTCTGATTTGATGGTCATGATGATTTCAGGACTTCGTGTTTCATGAAGTCGAAAGAATTATCATCCCCGGTCCTTAGATTCCTGAAATGTTGATATTTCACCCTAGACAATCAACGGTCCAAATCTCTCCTGGATCCAATGACTCAGATCAAGTCGCGGATTTGGGCTTCACAAATTCTTAGCGTTCCTCCCTTTGACTTCTTCACAATGCGAGTTAGCGAAATTCTTATTATTTGCCACGCATCCCTCCTGATGGACGGTTCCGATTCTCTAGCATTCAGATCGAACGACTGAGATCGTTTCACCCTTGCACTTACGCTATCTTCAGAGTTAGAAGATCTTCTTGGTGTTCAAAGGTTTCGAACCTTTTCTCCTTTGACGATTCTGAATCTTGGATCTCTTCAACACTTATGAAAAGTGTTACTCGTCCTAAGGTTGATCTTGTGAAGACTTCGATTTCCCATGCACTCCTTGTGTTTCAGGGATTTTGATAACTCAAATCCTAAGGATTTCTCAAAGAGAAACTCCTCTCGCCCTCTTGGTGTTCTCCTTTTCATATTCTTCGACTTCTTGCAAAGTCTCTTCGATACTTAGTTGAATCTCGGATCTATGCACTCCTTGCACCATATCTTTATGCAAGGTTTTGGATTCTCGTGGATGACTTTGCACTCCTTGCACCAGCCTCTTTGCACTCCTTGCAAAGGGAAAGTTTCGTATTATCTCTTCTGAGCTTGGGAACCTAAACAGATTCTGTCAACGCACTCCTTGCGTTCTGTGTCCACACCTTGCACTACTTCAACAAAAGAGAAACAATTGAAACTTATCCTAACATTCACAGTCCCATTAACTCATAACGAAATTCTAACATTCATAGTTCCACCTACTCATAACGAATTCATTCATTCATGAAAACCCAACAATAAAGAATTGCAAACAATGTTCACACTATGCATTGGATCAAATTTCCTTTGTTCTATTCATAAGTGAAAATGGTTACAATCAGAATGAAATGAAAAACTGAAAAATCTCAGAAAGCATCTCTACTAACTTGCAGCTAACATCAACCATGCAACTTACTACCAACCAACCACTAACCAACTAGCAACTAACTAACTAGCCTCATTCAGGCATACAAAACCTCTATTTATTATACAAAATGAGGTTTCTTAGGGTTTCCCCTTGGCTACTTGTCTACTCTAAAACTTAACCTAACGACTCTCTAGACCAGTGACATTCCAGAGATGTAGTGGAATCTCCCACTTCGCTCGTAATCGTCCAGGTGTGCCTCCAGATTTTTCCAGCCTGACTTCAAGCGTGCCTCAAAAATTAATTGTGGTGCTGAGTTAAGGCAGATTTCAAAATATCTGCTGAGACTGCCAGCTTTGAGGTCCCGTACAGATTCCCATATGTTGATAGGTCTTGCTCCGCATGAGTGACAACGATGCTCCTGCATCACATCCTTTCCCAGTCCCCCCACCACCCGATGATATGCCACAACAAGGGAAACAATAGGTTGTTGTCAACTTCGTCCTACCTTCTCCAATATAACAGGTTCAAGAATTTGAATAGATGAATATGGTTAACCATTCCACTTAGTAGAAAAATTCAAAGAAGAAAGGAAAAAATAAATCCAATGTTAACCAGGGATATGGGGGAAACCCCCAACAACAAAATCCTCCAGTAGGGGGAAATCCTAATGTTGGTAATCAAAACCATAACACTAGATAGAAGTGACAGGGGAAGAAAAAAAACATTAAAACAAAATTCCCCTACTCATTATGTAGTAATTATGGACATTGTACCCACCACTTCCCCCAAATCACTGACTTCAGAAGGATTAAGGAGTCAATGAAATCCCAAGGATCCCCTACCCCACAGGGTGCCCTGTAAGTCCAATAGAACTTCCCTTAATTTCCACCACCAAAATTTTTACATAACCCATTCCCTCATCAAGGAGTGGTTTCCACATAACAATAATTTGTGCCATCCACCTAGCATATGGGACAATACCCCAACCTAGAAATTATTCAACCCGTAACATTCTCATGGAATCTTGAACTTGAACTCCCTTCCTTGGTTGTTTTCCAAATCCTAGTTATGATTCAGGATATCTATAATACCCCTGTTTCCCCTAGTTTGTAAATATAACTATAACTGGCCAAGATACTATGGCGGACTAAACATGTGTGAATGTTTGATTTAATGAACCTTTGTATAAAAGGGTCAATGTATGATTTTTTTGTTGTTAATAGAAATTGGATATGTGTTGCATAACTGCTGAAAGGGGGGGGTTTTCCAAGATATACCATGGATGATATGAGAAAGATGGTGAGGGGAAACCAAGAATGGTTGAGATGACCCTCACCATATCAGTACCTATTGGGTGTAATTCTTCAGCAATCTTCTGACCCAGAAATGAATTACCAGTCAGGTTGGTAGTTGGAAGGCCATCCTCAAGAGTTAATGCGAAGATGGGGTAGGGTACCCATCTGTAGGTCTTCCAGGCTTGGACAGAAATTATGATTTAGACCCATGCAACCTTTCTGAGGAAAGAAAGAAAGGAGGTAATTCAGGGGACATAGAGAGATCGACATGACAACAAAGTAAAGAGAACAATATCGAGAAGAGAAGCATGTTTTTCGACTCTGGAATAGAGAGAAAAGTTGAGAAGAAATTCCGTCTTGGTTGAAAGAAGCCATGGGCATGGTTTCTCTACAATCTAGTAAATGAGGCTAACAAGTGAATGAGGAATTACTCGTTTAGACCTCCTCGCTTGGAGTAGAGGAAATTGGTTGCCAATTTCCTGTGGGAGGAGGAGAGTAACCTAGGTCCCGAATTGTCACGGAGTAAGGAGAAATAATATCTCTCAAAGCATCATTGTCTAGCTCGGGGGTGGCTAGTGGTAAATCCATCAGGAGTGGTTATGCCTATGGTTGGGAGGAAACATGCACCCCATTCAATAATCGCTTCACATTTTCCATTTATGATAAGTATTTTCCTACTCTGTGTAATACATTGGATGCGATGATTGAATTTTTTTGTTTATGGTTAAGTCTTGCAGTATTTGAACAATTATTAGAAATGCTCAATTGCTTATGTAAACTACTATATTTACATGGTCTTTGATTTACATCATTTTAGTCATTAGAGAGTTATGGGATGTGAATTTGCAAGAGATTTGTGGTAGGATTAACTGAAATGTCTAAGTCTTGCTGACCCTTTTAAGTTTACCTTAGCAGGAATGTCAAGTTCAACATTGTGGGAGAAGGGTGTTCTCTTCAGACTATCCACCCATCTGACCAATGACTCATGCCCATGTAATTAACCCATTTTCCGCTAAAAGGATTAGTTCTTAGCCCATAATAATTTCCAAAGGACCCATATGACTAGGGTCTGGGAACTTTATGCTAGCTCGAAAGGAGCTAGCCCTTTTGTCTTCAGGACTTCAGAACTTATGACACCACAACCCTAAAAAAAAATTGAAGGCCGAAAGATACACGCCAAACTCCCGGATGTTGAACTTTCGAAATGTCATGGACCATCAATCCTTGGATCCTTCGAGATCCCTCTTAGTTGTTGATCTAAGGAACCCAACCTCGACTGCCCAACCAAACGGGAATGTTTCTTGGAGTGACACGTGGCCCCTACTTGTCTGCTGACAAATGTTGTCCATCGAACTAGATTTGTTATATGAGAGTGCACATGGAAAGAGATCCTATAGTCTGGAGACTTAGTACTCCATAGGAATGTGGCCAAGATTTTTCAGGGTGTGAAAACCCCTGAAGTCACGAACGACGAAGTAATATGGACCATTGATAAGTAGAGGACATGTGGCGCTAGATCCGAGAGTTCAGATACTTGGATCTTCGGGGAATTTTCAATGTGAGGAGTCGGTAAGCTCTAAATTCCAGCTCTGCGAAGTAACGAGAGCCATATATATATATGGATCTGTTTGGAATCTTACTAACTGTGAGATCGAAGGGTCGAACAACTATCATTCCAAGATGACATGGCATCCTGACGTCATACAAGGTGACGTGGACCCACATTACACATGTCACTCAGATATGGACGATTCATAGACCCCTTATGCCTATTAGAGAATGACACGTGCCACCCCCTAATAAGGACACATGTCACCCATGGCCCTCACCGCGTGTCAGTCTCTGGTTTGTACCCACCTGGCCAACATGGTTGGTGACATGTCTGGGACTCCGGGAGTCTGAATAATTTCAGGAGTTCGAAATATTTGGGCGCAGTATATTAAAGGGATGTTCAACATAAAAGTCTGATGGTCGAATGGATAAGGCCACGTGGCGATATTTCTATACTTCGCTGATTAGGGAAAAGGACTGTTCAGTGTTGAACGTCGAATACCCCAATTAATAATGCCTGGATAACTTCGGTAGGTTGTATCTTGCAAACCCGGGATCAAATTCTGAGTTGAAAACCGTCGTTAGAAAGCTACAGATGATTAAAAGAGGATGAAGACCTCATATACGTGATTTGAGATATTTAGGAAAAAAAAAATATGATGCCCCATCCCTAGAAAGGGTATTTAGGGGTTGGCTGTGTTACAATATCATTGTTCATAGATGTATCATTAATGAAGGAGAATACACATGCATCATGTATAAGAGCATATGGAATAATCTCGTCTCTGCTGAAATAAACCATTTTTATATTACCCTTCGATCCTACAATGGTCTCGTATCCCAACCCAAGGGTTTGTTTCAAAATGTCCCTGTAGAGCTAGCGGGAAAAATAGCCTTGATTGACATTGAGTTGTTCAGTGCCCCATTGGACTACAACATATTTCTTATACATAGTTACATGTATGTGATGAAGAAAGTGGCCTCATTTTTTTTTTGTACCAGGATCTCCCCCCACAACGAGATGTTCATTACATTCGATCAATTAACAAATTATGAACCCCACCACATGACGAATTTGGATAATATCCTCCCCCTCATTAGGGAACAACTAGACGTCTCACTAGTCATGGATAGGTCAAGGGATATTTCAACACCCCTTTCTCCTTGGCATATATCAGGGTGACCCTCCCTACATACCACCCTTAGACTCTTCCCAATTTTGGACAATCACTTCTTTTACGGAAGAACCCATATCCTAGTCTACCTCTGAGAAGCCAATAGCTCCATTTTTCATACCATTTTCATTGCTAGGATCACCATTTTCCATTCTACACAATGGTATGATCCATTCATGTTTTCACACACCTCCCCCATGACCACTCTCTCAGCATGTAAGTTATAGGTATGCCTACTCACTATCATATTTTCAAGTTCCTACATCAATTTATTTACTATCAGGTATTTTTCACTTCGGGTATATTTTTTTGTGTGTTTAGATACTTGTCGACAGGTTCACATCATTTTTAGTCATGGCCATCCCATATCCCCTTCAGGTATATATTTGAAAATTGGGATGTAGTCAGTCCCTATGTGAATAATTGTATTTACCAATATCATCCCTCTTCAAATACCTTTAGGTTCACAATCCCCAGTGTCACAACATATTCACCATGTTACACTTGCATTATATTGTTTTTGATCTAGGAGGATCTAAGGAATGCTCATAGAGGTCTAGAAGGATCGAGAATGCTCATAGAGGTCCCAAGGGATCCATAAAAGCTCAAAATTCAACCGTCTCAAATCATCCCAAAAATGACATCATTGTGTAGAGCTCATCATCATCTTTTCAATGGCGCAAACAAAAAGTCAATAAGAGATTATATGCAAAATTTATGGGCATTCACAGTTCACGTCAACTAGGTCAAAGTAAAAAAGTCAAAGCGGTAAAAAGGACACATGTCATTTCCATACAGTGACACGTGGCACGACCATATAGGTGATGTGGCCACACCCCAAGGTGCCATGTGGACTAATCATACAGTTGAATAGGAAGATGAGTTGGTAGATTATACCTCCAAGTGGACCAATGGTTCGTTGACAAGTGGCATTGGATAGACAATAAGAGGTTTCCACGTTGCAATGCCTCATTGGCCAATATTTTTTTATGTTGAATAATTTTTTTGGATTCAATGGGGATCAAACCCGTGACCTCCCAAGGTCTTAGAATACCCGCCACAACCAACACACCACACATTGGAACTTAATATCTATATTGAAAACTGTTGGAAGATTGGTTGTTGTCATTGATGTCAACCCTAGTAATTGGTTTTGGACCCCAATATTGATGAAGGTATTTGGACATGAAGGACAATTCACATGCAGATACAACACCCATGGATGGATAGTATACATCATGTTGTTTCTGGTGATAGGTGGCACATCACATGGATGATCATGGTTGAGGAGAAATGAATTTTTGAATATGACAAAGTGAATTGAAGAAGGAAGTATAGGTCGGCCCTGAAGATAATTAAATAAAAGAATTACAAAATAAGAAAGTGTCAGGTCGGCCCTAATGTTAAAAGGAAGTGACATAAAGGGTATAAATACATCTCATCATACATTCATTTTTCAACACACACAAGTTTGTTAATGAAAAAGGAGATATAAGTCGAACTTCAGAGGAAATCTGAAGTAAAGAAGGCCGAATTTCAAGGGAGGATGAAGTATTTTGGTGATGTGTTCTAAGGTATGTTATTTACAAGTCATCTTACCATTTTCACTATAAGATTTTTTTTAGAAAGATTCAGATGGTGAAATTTGTATTCTATTGAGAATATATATCTAGGTACCTGTGGTCAAACATTCATCTCTTTATTCTCTATAATTGTGGAGATACGCTCTATGGAAGATAGAGTTTTTGACTAGTCCTCAAGCTAGTCATAAACAGGTGTTCCGAGTAAAAAAATCATAACATCTTCATAGAGAATCCAAATGAAGTGAGACCAATTTCATTGGAAAGTGTACGAGCTGTAGTTTCCTATGTACGGATTTCAAAATCTTATGTTAAATATTGAGCGTGGGGCATGGTGTACAAGTCTGCTCTCCTGAATAAACCAGAATTGAGTAAGGTCTACCATTTTCTCTATAACTCATTTTCTGGGAGGATTCAAGGAGTGAAACTTGGAGGAGTTTCATATAATATATTGATTTATATTATCTACAAGATCAAAGTATTCTAAGAAGTGAATAATTGCAGAAGTTGAAGAAGTCTCAGGAAGCATTATCAGGTTCTATGTGATGGTTGGTTGATGGTGATAATTTAATCTAAAGTTTTATTATCTCTCATCTATTCTTAGGTGGAAAGAAGGGGAAAGGATGGGGAGGTCAACCCTCTCTTGATATTGGAGGATTGTATCTTCCTTTTGGAGGTTTACCCCTCCCTTTATATTTGGAATTTGTAGCTACCTTTGGAAGCCATTATTTTCCTTGAACAATAACTATTGGTTATTTCTCATATATTGTGCATGGTGTATTGTGGTGTAATGGTGTAACTCGTCCACTATTTTTCATTGCTCATTGGATATAATTGAATATATAATCTGGTTGAAGTATAAGTTGATTTTTTTTTTAAATTGTACTTGATACTAATTCACCCCCCTCTCAGTATCAACAATTGGTATCAGAGGAGGTTGCCTTCAGAACCGTTTAACCACAAGAAAGAAAATCCTGAGTAGAGATGGATGACCATGAGAACATTTCAAATGGGATTCAAATATTTGATGGAAGAAATTATGCATACTAGAGTTATAGAGTGAAAAATTACCTAACATATTTGGGAGTAGACATTTGGTACTCAGTTGTAAATGGCTATGTAATCCCAAATAATGCTCCAACCGATCCAAATGAGAAGAATCTTATGAGTTGTAATTCAAAAGCCAGACATGTTATTCTAGGAGCATTGGCACCAACCATTACTAGAAAAGTGATGGGTTGCAACACTACTAAAGAGGTATGGGACAAACTCAAGAGTATCTATGAAGGTGATCCAAAAGTTAAGCAGGTCAAGCTTCAACGACATAGATCAGAATTTGAAAATTTGAAGATGGATGAAAAAGAATATATTGCAGCCTATTTTCTTAGAGTTGATGAAGTTGTTAATGTTATCAGAGGATTAGGTGAAGATCTCAATGAATCCTTGGTTGTACAAAAAGTGTTGAGATCACTTCTCTTAAAGTATGATTCTAAGGTCTCCGCCATTGAAGAAACTAGGGACTTGACAAAAATGAAAATGGATGAATTACATGGGTCTCTTATAGCATATGAAATGAGAACATGTATAGAAAGTGACCAGCCAAACAATGAAGCAACATTTAAAGCCATAAAGAAGAAAAAATACAAGGATAAATAACAAATTTTGTAAGAAGGTTCCAGAAGGGAACTGGAAGATACAATGGTAAGTCTCCTCTCAAATGCTTTAACTGTGGTAGAATAAGACATATTGTTGAAAATTGCTACTATTAAAAGAGAAGTCTCAACAATAAAAAGAGCTTCTACTCCAAGGATGATGACATCTCCTCAGATGAGAGTGAAGAAGAAGATAATGATGGAGGAGAAGTCCTCTTCATAACCCAAGAAACCCAGGATGATGATCAAAAGAGTTCTAAAGAAGAAGAAATCATTTCTGAAGAATATTTAGATGAAGAAACCAACCTTGATTCCTTTTGGGGATACAAAGACAATGCAGAGAGTGAACAAGAATATGAGAATCTTGAAAAGTTGAAGCTTGTTGAAACTGAAAATAGCAAGATTAGAAACAAAAACATAATACTAAAAGGTGAATTGAGTAGTTGTGAGGAAGAGAATTACAAGCTTGAAAATACCATTGATAGCTTGAAGGAACAATTAGAATATTATGAGAAATTGGAAGAAGAATTGGATCACACAAAAGGGGAGCTACTATTGACAATAGAAAAGTTGAAGAAGTTCAAAAAAAACATTGAAAAATTAGACGATATTCTTAGCCGTCAAAGATCTCCAAACGTTAAGACAGGATTAGGATACAATGGTAGTTTGAAACAACAAAACAAGAGAAGGAAGATGAAAATGATGAAACCAACACTCCAGAACAAGTTGAACAACAAGATAGAAGACTAGAATTTAGAAGGAATGAGACATCAAGAAGATCCTCTCCCATTAGGTATGAAATAAATCATTATGAAGGAAAATACAGAAGAATAGATCGTGAACCTAGATGGAACACACCACAAAGAAGATCACTTACTCCCAGGTATCAAAATTTCTTTCTTGGACATTGTTATACTTGTGGAAAATTTGGACACAAGGCAATCAATTGTAGAATCAATGAAAGGATAACTACGCAAGCTACATGAATGGTGAAAATAGTAGATATGGAAATGTTCATAGACCTGTCAACAAAAATTATAATCCATTTGAACCATTAATGGATCCAAATATTGTATTCTACAAGTGCAATAATCTTGGTCACAAAGCACGAGATTGCATAGAGATGAAGGAAGATAATCCTATGCCAAATGTCCCTATACCAACTACAACATGGAAAAAGAAATAAATTCCACACAATGAGATTTGTCGAATAACATTGGTCGCTAAATAATGAAAAGAAGAAGATGAATAGTTCATAGACAGTGGGTACTCATCTCATATGATCGGAGATCAAATCAAATTTGTCAGCTTGAAGAAAAAGGGTGGAAATGTTTCATTTGGAGATGACTCATCTACCAAAATACTTGGAAAAGGAACTGTAAATCTTGGAAGTGAAAATGTAAAAGCAGTAAAAGTCTTATTGGTTGAATATATGAAGCATAATATCCTCAGTGTCAACAAAATATGTGATCAAAGATGCACTCTTACGTTTGACTCCTGAAAACATAAAATCAGAGAAAAGAACTCAGGAAGATTGGTTGCAACTACAACAAGAAGACCGAACAATATATACATCCTAGGCATGAAGAAGAGAGAGAAGAAATAAGCCACACAAAAGGATTCCAAGGAAGAAAAAGTCCCAAAGACCAAAAATAAGGATCAATTATTATTGAGTGCCAAATGTTTAGGGGGAGCAGCCCTAAACAAGAAGGTCATCTTACGCCATTGAACTCAAGGGGAGCAACCCCACCCTTTGCCACTGATGTCAAAGGGAGAGAGAAATTTGGATCATGATGACAGGGGTAGCATGACTGTTGCCATCAATGAAAAAGGGGGAGATTGTTGGAAGATTGGTTGTTGTCATTGATGTCAACCCTAGTCATTGGTTTTGGACCCCAAGATTGATGAAGGTATTTGGACATGAAGGATGATGCACATGCAGATACAACACCCATGGATGTATAGTATACATCAGGTTTTTTCTAGTGGTAGGTTCCATGCCACGTGGATCCTCATGGTTGAGGAGAAATGAATTTTTGAATATGACAAAGTGAATTGAAGAAGGAAGTACAGGTCAGCCCTGAAGATAATTAAAGAAAATAATTACAAAATAAGAAACGATTAGGTCAACCCTAATGTTAAAAGGAAGTGACATAAAGGGTATAAATGCATCTCATTATACAGTCATTTTTCAACACACGAAATTTTGTTAATGAAAAAGGAGATATAAGTCGAATTTCAGAGGAAATTTGAAGTAAAGAAGGTCGAATTTCAAGGGAGGATGAAGTCTTTTGGTGATGTGTTCTAAGGTATGTTATTTATAGGTCATCTTACCATTTTCACTATAACCTTTTTTATAGAAAGATTCAGATGGTGAAATTTGTATGCTATTGAGAAGACATATCTAGGTAGTTGTGGTAAAAATTTCAGCGCTTTATTCGCTATAATTGTGGAGATACACTCTATGGAGGATAGGGGTTTTGACTAGTCTTGAAGCTAGTCATAAACAGGTGTTTCGGGTAAAACAATCATAACGTCTTCATAGAGAATCCAAATGAATTGAGACCAATTGCATTGGAAAGAGTACAGGTTGTAGTTTCCTATGTAAGAATTTCAGAATTGTATGTTAAATATTGAGGGTGAGGCATGTTGTACAAGTCTTCTCTCCTGAATAAACTAGAATTGAATAAGGTCTACCATTTTCTCTATAACTCATTTTCTGGGAGGGGAGGATTGGAGGAGTTTCAGAGAATACATTGAGTTATATTATCTACAGGATTAGAGTATTCTAATAAGTGAAGAATTGCATAAGTTGAAGAAGTCTCTGGAAACATTATCAGGTTCTATGTGATGGTTGGTTGATGGTGATAATTTAATGTAAAATTTTATTATCTCTCATATATTCTTGAGTGGAAGGAAGGGGCAATGATGGAGAAGTCAACCCTCTCTTGATATTAAAGGATTGTATCTTCCTTTTGGAGGTTTATCCCTCCCTTTTTATTTGGAAGCTATAGCTACCTTTGGAAGTCATTACTTCTCTTGAACAATAACTATTGGTTATTTCTCATATATTGTGCATGGTGTATTATGGTGTATTGGTGTAACTCTTCCACTATTTTTCATTGATCATTGGATATAATTGAATATATAATCTGGTTGAAGTATAAGTTGAAAAAAAAATTAAATTGTACTTGATATTGATTCACCCCCCTCTCAGTATCAACAAAAAAGATATATATATGTTAATGTAAGGTTTCATATGGGCAGCCAAAGGGTTGAGGGCCTAAGACCTTGACCCTTGGTCTAGTATCTAAGTATATACCATGTAACGGAAACAAGGCCTATCACCAAAATTCGCACGAAGGTTCTTAAACTATATATTATATAGTATATAGTAGACACCATATCTGCAAAGGTTATATATTATGGTTGCAACGATTATGCCATCGTAGATATGGGTTTAACCATATACTCCACAAAATATGCCATAAACTATGCCATATATCTGTTGGTTATAACTACAAAAATTTAAATAGTATGGTCGGTGGGGTTCGAACCCTCGACCTACTTTATATATTATTTAGTTTTAACCAACTCACCTATAGTCTAGATTTGGTTAACAAACCAACCAAAACAATATTTAATGTAAGCCAAAAATTTCAGGATTTGGTAGAAGGGGTTCCCTATTTAATGGTGCTCAAACCAATGCATTGTACACACAATTTAATGCATATTTTTTCCTCGTAATGAATGCCAAGGGTACAAGGCACTTGAGGTAAAACTTTAAAGTGTGTCAAGGGTTATCTTGACAGAATTTCAAGTATTTTATATCAATTTTGCACGATTTTTCTCTAGGAATTCAATGGCGCACTTTGTTCCTGCATTTGAACATTGGATTTTTGGAGTGTCTTCAAAATTGTGTTTTTGTAAGCCTATATTGTAATGTAATTTGGAAATTTGAGATGATGAAGAAAAATCATGCTATTTAAAGGGACTTTGAAGACAGTGATGTATGTGAATTATATATGTATTTTGAGTTCTTTTATTTTATGTTGTATCATCTCATTTACATTTAAAGTTCTTCATCATTTTATGGGTTTATAGACAAATAAGACATTCACATGATATTTTGCAAATAGTCAAGTGATCTTCAATTTCCCGAAGATGGTTGGATGTTTATATATATTTAATATTTAATTGGCATCTAATGATTTTCGAGTTGAATTGGTATAAGATATTTATTGATATTTCGAATCAAGTTGGTACCAAAACTCATTTGGTATTTTCAGATCAGTTGTTCCCTGGTAGTTTCTTACCCATATGGTTTGTCTCAACTTATAGCTCCCCTAGAAAAATGACACCCATTCTATTTTATCTCATTAAATTGGAGTCTAACATAGTTTCTCCTCTGAGAATAAACCTCATACATCTTCTTTTCATATTTCTATCTCAACCACCCATGGAATCTTGTATTCTCACAAGATTTTGATCGGTTCTATTAAATTCACCTTCGCATTTTCATTGGAATCTCATATCCAATATTAGTTGACCATATGTAGCCCAATCCACCATTCACCCACCTACACATAGACTCATCCATGCCCCTCCCCCAACCCTTCATTTGTTATCACAAAATCATGCTTCACCAAACCGAGCCATTTTAATCATTGGGCCACCCATGTTTATGGTTACACATTCAATCCAATTATTTTTTATTCATTTGATAATTGTACAAAGTACCTATTGATTTACACATAAGCAAGTAGACTTAGACCATCACATCTTATGCCACCATTTTTTTACCTAGTGGTAGCCCTTTTTTCCCTTGGTTGGAGCATTCACACTTAATGACCTTGTCTGCAAACACCCATCTTATTGGACAAACATTGAGTATCACAATATCCTTATTATGATCCCCTGTTTCTTCACCTATAACTACCAACTCTTTGTATCCTCGTCACCCTCAGTTGCAATTTGACAATACCTTTCCAATGTCTGCCTATTCCCTTGACATCATACCATTTTTTTTTCTAGTTGAATATCTTATTACTATCACTATTTGTCGTCAATTATGCTATGACCAAGGGACATATTGAGTCCTATGTACCATCGACCTCGTCCATATTTACTACCCACATATTACTCTTATAAATCAGTACCTAGTACCATATTGATCAGTTGATTTCGAGGGGCACTTTGCTGTTTGTGGTTGTGGCTCCATTCTTGTCGACCTCAACACTAATTTCCAAGAATGTTGCATTATATTGGTTCCTATTTCCATACAAATTATGAGCCTTGGACGAGACAGAGAGAGTTATCATTTCTCTTTATTTCTATTGAGCCCCCTAATGTTCGACATCATCACATATTCACATCAGGGTGAGTCTTACTTTGTGACAGTTGCAGATTTTAGTTCCAATGGAATACCCCTGGGATTGATAGGCCATCAATTCCTTCAATTAATGAACATACACTCCAAGTGCTCACTTCATGTGCCAAAGTGATTTTTCCTTCAGAATTGTCATTTTCCATTACCGATGCCCCCGAAGGCATTGCACATCTCTACTTCATCAATTTTTTTAGTTACAGGATCATCCTGGTCTTCATAATTAGGATGATTTGACTAGAGGCCTCAACCTCTTGTATATTATTGTAATTATTTTTGGTTATGGAATGAGCATCAGGCATGCCCACCTCATTTGTATAAAGAAATTCTTTTAGTAGTAGGATTGTGTTTTTGCAGGTGAATCTCGCCTTCCTCCATGAGTCTCTCTCTCTCTCTCTCTCTCTCTCTCTCTCTCTCT
>SNQJ01S0031261.1:216519-229454 GCA_010110895.2 Picea sitchensis | reverse complement strand
GCTTGATGCTATCCGCTTCTTGAACCTGACGCTACTCCTTAGGACACCCCAAAAACAGCCACCCTACCGACTAGTACGCCTAGCCCTAGGACATCAATGGATGTCCTAGCCCTCCGAGCCCAAAACCCCTCAGCCCCGGTGCACTGTAAATCCCACTGTCAAATTTCACTCTGTCTCAAAGCTCCCCAAAATCTCCTCTCCCGTAGAATGCATGAATGAATAATCCCCAAAGTGAATCCTCCTCCTTCCCTTATGTCCTCCTTCACCACCCTCGCACATTCCCTTCCCCCCACCAAACACCTTATCCCTTTATTAATGCCTTATCCATTCATTTATTTCTTATTAATTGTCTTATCCTTTATTTAAATGTTTCCCTTTTACGTATGGGTTACGTTATCCCTTATGGAATACGTAACCCCATTTAACATTATATTTTATTTTTAACCATTAACTTAATACTTAATCAATTAATGACTCACTTAATAATTAATTATTCATTAACCCTCATATACACTATTTAATAATATCCAATTATAATTATTATTATTGATATAAATACAATTTAGATAATATTTAGGATTATTATTAAATTAACCATCTTAATAGTTAAGGGTCATTACAAATTCATTTTCCTTTCCCATGCAAACACAAGAATGATCAAGAAGAGTGAATGAATGATGAACCGAATGATTAGAAACAATGAATGAGGAACCCCCAAACAACGCAAAACATGGGTTTATATATTCACATGAAAATCAAGAATGACATGGCTTTCCCCCCAAGAAGTTCATGTAACCACTTTTTTCCAAATAAAACCAAGATGGGTAAATACAACATAATATAAATACTTAGCCCCTTTAGCCCTCCTTTCTCATGGAATAATAGCCCCCTATATCTCTTGTCCTTGTTCGTCTTGCAACCAATGTTGTATTTTATTATTTGCAATGTTCAAAGTATTACATTTCCTAGGCACTCTGTCCTTTTCAAATAAACAAAATACATTATTAATATGAGGACTCAAAACTAGGGTATTACATCCCCTTGTGTCACCCAATCCTCTAAGTTGTGGAGAAGGAGAGCCCCTTGTGCTCACCCAATCCTCTAAGGTGTTATCAATATAATATTATCCATAAGTAAACATATCTCATTTTTGTTTTTTTTTGTCCTTTCATGCTATGTTTTATTTCCTTGTTTTGATTATATTTCTTGTTTTATAGTGTTCCACTAAGACTAACAATCCTCTTTGGTGATAGTTAAACCTACTCTAACGCTCGATTGCCTCTTTTTGCTCAACCAAGCGACAAAATAAGGAAAACAATAATTGTTGAAATTCTACATAAATTTAGTGAAAACAGACAAATATCACATAGAGAATATCCCAAGTATTTAGGCATAAAAAATCCACTTTGAATTTCATTCACATAAAATGTACATAAATACTTTATATGAACAACATGAAGTCTATAGGCAACTAATAAAAATCATTTAAAATGTATGTATATGTATACGCATATGTACATCTATACCTATCTACACACACACCTTTATGCATATACACATACACACACATAAAATTTAATGGAAGTTAGAGTGTTTCATATCCCACATGTTCACATTCCATATAGTACAATAATCTATAGAGTTAGGAAAGAGAACGAGACAGAGTCATTAGAAGTCAAATTGTCATAATTGTTAAAATTCTACATAAGCTTCTATTAAATTTTCAATTATGTCAATGTACCTAACATTGTGCTACCATGATTCTCACAACACTACCAACATGTTAAGTTATGTGACAAACTTTGTAATAAGTAATCAAAGTCATAATACTAGATTATATAACTTAACCTTAACATGTTAAGTTATGTGACAAACTTTGTAATAAG
The DNA here is from genome assembly GCA_010110895.2 of Picea sitchensis. Taxonomy (NCBI): domain Eukaryota; kingdom Viridiplantae; phylum Streptophyta; class Pinopsida; order Pinales; family Pinaceae; genus Picea; species Picea sitchensis. The sequence continues at coordinate 227,568 of SNQJ01S0031261.1, read as the reverse complement.
TAATCAAAGCCATAATACTAGATTATATAACTTAACCTTTTGCATAATCACATAACAATGAATGTACAATGAATGTGTGGTCTAGAAAATCTTTTAATACAATTCCACACTTCTAAAACAAAAACCAATTCTAGAAACCCATACTTATACAACACAAAAACCAATTCTAGAAACCCATACTTGTACAACATGAGGCTTTCAGCTTACTCATAACAATTTGAATATAAGGCTTTCAAATTACTCATAACAATTCCAAAATAAAATTATAATGGCCAACTTAGTGAGGCGTGCTTTCAAATCAGTGATAACAACTCCAAAGGGCAAAGGGTTCAATGGATTTAGAGAATTCAGTAACTTTTTAGGTGAGTTTTCTTTGAAGTTTCCTACTTGATGGGATTGAAGTTTGCCAATAAAAATCTTATTATTCTTTACAAATTCCAAGGGGTTCAATGGATTTGGAGAATTCATTTTTTTATTAGGTGATTTTTCTCAGTCTGGTTGAAATTTCCCACTCGATGGCATTGAATTTTCCAATACAAATCTTATTATTCTTGATTCATAAATTATCGAGTGCATGTGTGTACACATAACCATTGGCCTGCCCTATTTGTTCTCAAAATCCAAACATGAGGGCCCACTTCAAGATTTTAATAATTTACTTTTTTTAATGTCTAGGTAACTTTTAGATTAATCTTTGTATGAAAAGTCTTGAATCCACCCTATCTAAAATGATGCAATATTTTTATAGAATATTATACGTAACTAACTTGACAAAACAACAATCGACAAAAAGGCGTTGTCGGTCTTGATTACATGTAATTTGTCAAATGTTATAAGTGTGCTTTTTGTATTTTGTCAAACTTGTTGTAGTGTAACCCTACATAAAAGAGAATTGAAATTATTAATAAATGTTTATTAAACACGTGCACACATAAGTAGCAAACAAAACTTAATGATAAAATTAAAATATAATATTTAAATATCTTATAGCTTGTTTTGTCACTATTGTGGGAGGCTTGGAAATATCAAACCAACATTCCAAAATAATTTATTTCTAGATCATCATTCCTCCTTTAATAATGCCAAATTAAGAGTGTATGCATCTCTTTTAAGCATGTAAAGGTGGTTATTTCACTGGGCATGGAATTTTTCCTTTTTAAAAAATAATTCAATGAATCCATTATCATATACTTCTGTCTGGTCACTTATAGCCATGCGTAGGATCCCATGGTTATCAACATTACTATACTAAATTAAGAGCACACTGTGTTTTAGAGTTACATGAATAATTGAGGAATCTATACGCAACTAAAAGGGTCTTTCTTCTCGTATTTATATAAGGAAATATTAAAATAAAATTTATTTTTTAAATATATGTGCTATGATTGCTTGTGTTAATGTGGTTTAAGAAATGTTGTGGAGGTGAAGCCCACACTCACCCTTTGGAATTTAGCTTGTACATATTTTGATTTTGGTTTTTTAGTTTTTCAATGTCCTCATCAAGCCCTAGTCATCCAAAGATTGAAGAATGTCCTCATCAAGTCCTAGTCATCCAAAGATTGAAGAGAACATGAGTGATATGGGATTTCCTTACTAATCTTCATTATCTTGGTGGACTTGCTTATTAGGAGAATATAACTTTGATAGTTCAAATGATCTAATCACAATCATGGGATTTCAGTGTCATAGAAGTGTGGGGGTTTGGAATTTAGGAAGGCTTTTGTTGATGTTTCAATTTGGTCATTTATGTCACCAATGAGTCCTACTTTTTAAGGGCTAGAATATCAAGAGGTTTCGTCATGGAAAGTATAACCCCAATATACCAAGTCCTTGTTGATTCCTACTAACTACTGGACTAGATTTTTCATGATCTAAACAATTCACTCGCCCTTCAAAATATCAAAGTCTTTAGTGGGGTTTATTCACATGAGGATTGTAACATCCTCGCTATAATCCCCAGTTTAATTAATTCATAATGTAGATATAATGTATGGATGTGACCAAGTGATGTATATGCAAATTGTTTTCCTGAATTTTAATAATAAAATGTGATGCCAACTGCTCGGGGACATGGACAAAGATGGGGTCTAATTAATCCACAAGAGAGGGGAATGTCTAGGAGTGTCTAAGAGGGGTCCAAGGAGATAATTACCCATGTCTATTAATTCAACCCACATTCTTGAATTTTATTATCATTATGTATTAAACTTCTAATTTTCCCTTGAGCATAGAAGAACCCAATCATTGAATACATGTAAGAGGGTGGGTGTGAGGAGTCACATCATATAGTTATTGGAAGCATGAGACTGAGTAAAATCAGTTTGGGGAAGAGAGTAAAGTCAAGCAAGTAATCCAAAGAGAGGAAATTCATATGGACAGTTACAACAATTTTAGACAACCATGTTTTTTACGAACAACAATCAGAGAATAGAGAAGAAGAGCATTGGAGATGGAGCAACCATGGAGGCTGAATTTTTGGAGCGTATTTGGAGTAGAAGACTGAAGAGATAGGTTTTCAGGCATGAAGAGTGAACTCTTGTGTGAGTTTCACTGTAACAACACATGTTTGTTGTTGTTTTTCTAGTATTTTTCTTAGCAGTGAGCTCCCTTGAGTTTCCCAGTAGTGATATTCCTGGTTATATGTGCCAGAGAGACCCTAATAAATGAATGGGACACTTAATGGGCTGAGAGCAGTGAAGGGGTACATTCCTTAGGTTGGGAAATTCGAGAGGAAGAGAGTTGGTGGAAAATCGAGATAGTTGTAGGAGAATGCTAGTAGGTTGTGGGATTGTATGAGCTCTAAGTGGACAGTGAGAGACCACCCTCTTTTTTATATTACTAGATTCATCTCGGGAGTGATTTTCTGTTGATATTTGGAACAACAAGTCTCTGATTGGGTTGAACGTCTATCCCAAGAACTTGGTTGCATAACCATTTTTAAAAGATAAGTGTTTTATCTTGTTTATGTGGTGCATTATGAGTTTAATGGTTGTGTATTAACTCTGTGTTTGAGAACGATTTATATGCTATTGTATTTGAGTTTATTAGCCGCATTTTATATTTATTATATAATGTTGTAGATACATGTAGTTCATGGTATCAACAAATGGTTAGAAATGTATGTTTTTTTCTGTAGTTGGTAAGCTACAAGATTAGTTAGCAAAACAAATTGCGTTTATATGTATTCTGCATAGTAATGTTCCTCAGTTAAGCTAGGGAACATTACAAAGATAGACCTCCAGAGAATATGTATTACTCATGTCTTGCCTTGATGTTCTGTGATGTAGTGGGCCCTACTCACCTATCAGCTAGAGCACCCATGTCTCCTCTTCTTCTCAATTTTCTTATGTGCCTCCAATTGCCAGTGGATCCTACCCGAATGGGATGCCAAGGAATTCAAGTTTGGAAAGTAATTTTCTCATCTCATTGAGATCGTACAACTCTAGGTGGGCCCCATATTTTTGGGAAACAAGAGTGTTGAAAGAAAGTAACTAGATGAGATCATGCATAAAACCCCTATATTTTAGTCATCAATTCTAGGGCCTTAGCTGTATTTTATCTCAAGTCTCTTGAGTTCAAGAGTCGATGAGATATCTATACAATTCCATCCTGAGAAAAATTGAATGTGATATGGTCATTTTAAAATATAAATTGTGTTTTGAAAATAAAGAATTGAGTCTAGATAAAACATGAGAGGGAAGCAAATCCTAGGATAAAAAAGGAGAAACATTGCTTAGGAAACCCACCAATTTTATTGATGCATAACAAGGTACTAGTATAAGTTATCATGGCACAAATATATGTACTAGAGTCAAATGTTGGAAGGAACTATGTAGTCAAGGATCAATGATGGAAAACCATTGTTGCATATGAGGTAAAGTGTCAATGCTAAAAATGGTAACCAAGGCACTTATCTCTAAGTCAAACCCCCAAAGCAAATATTTTGTGGTTGACAGGGAAGATCCATTAGAGAAAGGGCAATGTTGATTCCCTATAAACCAACATGAGGTATGATGAACATTAAGAGATGTAAGGACTTGGACTTAATATAATGGGATGAGGTCATGAATATGTGTAGGAATTCTCTTCAATGGAGCATAATTGACATCTAACTTGGATGATGACCATAAACCTTAATATAATAACTTGACGAGATGTCAATATGGAGTTTGGGAGGTGAGATATGAAAAGGGAGTGTTGGGATTGGAGAGGTGATGGTAGACTAAAGGTATGAGTGTGACACATTTAAGAGCATGGATATATATATACTCAAGACCAACAAACTATGAAAATGGATAGGATCTCGTATCACAATACTAATGCTCCAAAAATGGTGACATCGACAAGGGAAGATCCATTGGGGAAAGGGAAATGATGATTCCCTAGAAACCAACATCGAGGTGCGATGCACTTTGAGATATTTAAGGACTTGTACTTGAGACAATGGGATGAGGGAGTGATGGGTAGGACTTCCTTTAAATGAAGCATAATTGATAGCTGACTTGGGAAATGGCCATAATCCTTATTAAAATAACTTGACTAGATGTAAATATGGAGACTTTGAGGTGAGAAATGAAAAATGTGTATAGGGACTAGAGAGAATATCCCATACTAAATGTATGAGTGTGACTCAAGGATCAATAAATAAACTCAAAAGGATGGATAGAGATAGAATCAAGATCCATCGAGCCCTAAAAATGGATATAACAAGGTATCACACTATTGATGCTCGAAATAATGATGACATTAATAGTTGCCTGGACTGTTGAAGAGATGTAGTATGATCCAACACATGGATATAATGCAAATAATTTAGTTTCCTGCCCTCTTTTGGTTTTTTTGAATCTTTTTGATGTTTTTGAAATTTTGTGTTTTCCGTTACTTGTTTTTGGCTTTTTCCTTTTATAAAGAATAAATGAATGATATTACTTTAAAATGAGGATACATGCACTATATGTGACCAAATGGTTCTAAACAATGGCTATGTAACATCATAGAATATTGGTGCTAACCAATGGTGTGCTTGGTGCAGGTCTCCTCGGAAAGGGTGGAGGATGGAAGCTTGAATGCATATGAGTATTTGGCACATGGAAGGAGTGAAACATTGGGTGACCATTAACACAACTATGAATAATGAAATCAAACCAAAGTATAACTACATGGGATTCCATAGTGTATATGTCAATAGTTGATAAGAGCGAGACATGGGGCTCCATATGCAATCAAATACTTAACAAGGACTTTTTATCCTATGGGGATGAGGGAATGTATTAAAAACTACAAAGTTTGCTAAACTAGGGAAACCCATGTAAGGAAGAGTGTTATTGTCTAATCAGGTAGAAAAACACAACTTAGAGTGGAGAGGTGTTAGTCCCTAAAGTTGCACTTGAATGTGAGAGGGAAAGCTAGGGCATCATTAGGTTATTGAAATGGTATTTTTAATGGTTTTCTAAATAAGTTTTTAGAAAATGGTTGAAAGTTGGTTCAAGGATTCAAAATAAACACACAACTCAAATGTAAAGCAAGAAAACATCCCACTGATTTAGTAAATGTTAGTCACATCAATAGATCAAACAATAAGGTAAATAAAGAAGGAAATATATGAGAGTATCTAGTTTGTCAACTCCATATGGATTTATTATTTCAGAATATCATTGAGAAACAAGAACATGTACTTGAAGACAATCTTGATAATAAACAAAAAAAACAAAGTGTTCACTGTGTTACTTAAAATCAAGAAATCAGATGCATTGCAACAAAATAAATGAATTCAAGTAAGAAAATAAATAGAATAAGATATGAAAGAGGATCTAACCATCAACATGCCTTTTCCATTTAGTATCAATATGGAATATAAATTGCCTTATAGTGGAGTTTTACAAAAAAGGTCCTTGAATGCCCAACTAATCACCTTTAACTTCTCCTTCTACAGAGTTTATATAGAAACAATACATAATTATCAAGATCCAAAAGAAATGGATCTGAAAACCTCCTCATATATATTTAGTTCCTTATTTCAAATAATCAAGGAGAAGATCAAATCTGATCTCCAAGTCGAATTGATGAGGTGGCTTGTCAACTGTTGTCCATGAGATGTTTTAGGAAAATAAATCTGGCAAATTTCTGAAAAACAGGGTCCAACAATATATTTGTATCTCCCAAACGATGATAGATGTGTAAAAAAAGAGAGAGGTTTTTGTGAAGGGGCCCGTTTCCAAAAAAACCTCTTTTGGTTTCGAAAAATTCATCTCCAGTTGGTCTGCAACCTTGCCCAAAATTAGTGACTAAAACAGGAAATTATTTATTGTGAAATCTCTAAAAGATAGGCCTTGAGATAAATTTGAATCTATTAAAATGTGATAGATGTGTAAAAGCCGAGAGAGGTTTTTGTGAAGGGGAATGTTCCCAAAAAAAAAGTCTTTTTTTTCTTCCAAAAATTCATCTCTAGCTGTTATGCAACCTCTCCCAAAATTACTAGCTAAAACAAGAAATTATTTATTGTGAAATCTCAAGAAAATAGGCCTCAAAGATTAATTTGAATCTCTTAAAATGTGATAGATGTGTAAACACCGAGAGAGGTTTTTGTGAAGGGGAATGCTCCCAACAAAAACAACTTTTGGTTTCCAAAAATTCAACTCCAAATGTTCTGAAACCTCTGTTGAGCATAAAGACTAAAACAGGTAAAAAACAGAGTATTTCATGTAGCTTTTCTGGTTCTGCAAAAAGATCATCTCTGTCATCATAAAATACATATGTACCTTTAAACACATATTCAAATATTTAATTTGATTTTGTGGTTTCTTTTTTCACAGGTCTCCTGGAGTATTTGACCAACTTGTTTTCCTTTTTCTTGTGTCTTCCCCAAGTTTTTAGTTTTTTTCACATTCTTGTGCAAAGAAGGTGTCTCTGCCTGTTTCTTGATGTCTGTTTTCGGATCTTTAGAATTATCCTCAATGATTATAAGATTCTCTTTTTTAATCGATGAATCAAACATGGCCTTAGAATTTAACCTGAATTTATTGACATCCCTAGTGGAGTTTCTCCTAGGGTACTTAGGCACATGTGTAGGCTTCTTCCTCTGTTTTTTTCCCTTTGTACTTTTCTTAATTGCAGATTTTTCGTTTCTTCTTGACTGGAGAATGAATTGGGTTCATAGTATAATCTTCATCCACATCAATTTTCATCTTTATCTCCATATCAAGAAATATATCAATATTTTCATCTGGTTTTGATCTCTTACCTTTACTGGTGGTAGCTTCTTCTTGACTTTTACCTACAGGAGAATCTCCAAATATTTGTTGAGTTTACATCTTCCTTTTTCTAGCCCGTGTTACCCTAGATGCAAATGATCCTTCTTTAATTGGTCACTCAGTGATTGTACCAATCTGTTTCTATTGAGTTGATTTCTTACCTTTGGCCTTTTTGGATTTAGCTGGCTGTGAATCATTTTCTAAAGAATGGATTATCCAATCCCAGGATCTTTGGACTATTTAAAGAGGAGATGACCAATTTCTTTATTAAACCTTGGTGAAAAAGACTGCCTTTAGCTGTAGCAGGATGAGATTGCAGCCTCTTGGACATTTTAGATAAACTCTTAAGTAGGAAATAGGGTAAATTGAGAGGATAATCCCCATTAATGTGAATTAACAGTCTGATATGGTAAATATAAACTAGTTAAAACCTACCCTCACACGTGATATACCTGTGGATGATCATCAAAGTTGTATGTCATTCCTTCTTTACCCATCTATGTGGAATTCCCTTTTTTCAGTTAGGGTTTTGTTTTTCTGGGATTAATAACTGATTCACGAATTCCATAACCACATTCTCTTTCTTCCACCACCTTTCTCCACCAAATGGAAATTTACAAGCTCTTGCAATTGAATGCTCAGTCACCATCATCAGTAATTTCCCAATTACAACTTCAAAGCCATCAAAATTTTGTGCGAAGATCATTGAGATCTGTTCATCGTGTCCCTGGAAGGTTGTAAGAAACTCAAACCAACCTGCATCTTTAAACCTCTATGCCATTTGGGGGTATGCTTCAAGTAATTGCATGTCCTCTGGTTCCAATCTAATAATTTGTCCACTCTTCTTTGGTGCCATGCTGCTGATATAGTCATGTAAACAGATCTGCGAGTTTTGATACTGAGAATTTTAAAACCTGTGGATTGTTATAAACTAAAAATCTCTTCTTTTTCCAATTCAATATCTGCACAAAATACCCAATACATCAGAGAATAGAAGGTGATAGTTTCTATTAATGATATCAAAACGTGTTTTACTTGATGCAGGTCATGCTAGTACAAATCAATCCCTCACATATAATGGTTATAATTGCAGTATCAACTCAAGAAGAGATCGTGGAGAGACATGCATATATTCTAATCATGATTTGCGCAATTATGATGTGATCAGGGTGAGCTGGCGCATGTAAAAACATGATTATCCTTGGTGTTGTAGGAACAATGCTATTCCTATAGCGCCATTCATGACTTGGCATAAATTTTGAAAATTCAAAAACGAACAGACAAGTGATGTGACAGGATTCATCAAATCAAATCCTAAACCTTTAAAAACTTAAGAAAATCATTTTAAAGGTGCAAAAATTGCAAAACATGACAAATTAAACTCAGGGGGGAAAATGAAATTTCAGGAAACAAAGCATAAGCAAGGAGGATTAAGTATTAGGGACACTCTCTTAATAAAAAACAAATTTAGATTTAACAATGGCTCCTTCTGGGGGTAAATTTTCATGAGGAAGATTTAAGAAATGCTGACCAATGCCTTCGTATCCTTCTGTTTCTCTTTATTTCCCTATTCTGTCATCCTTTATTAAAAACCACAAACTGTAAAGAAACAATTCCATTGGGTATATGGAGTCTTTATTTGAGATAAAAAATAACAACCACAAAACTGCAAGTAGTCTTTCCATTGGGCTATGGAGTCGTTATTATTGCAGACTTAAAACAAATTGCTCAGATGCAAGCTTATTCAACCATTCTACTCTACTATCCTGCTGAAATCGTGCTGATCATGTGTAGGCAAATTTCCAATGCAACCATGAAATGATTTCACTTCCAAGAGGGTATTCTTCCTTGCAGGTAAATAAGAAAATGTAGAAAAACTGATATTTTTGCAACAAAAAATGAATGGGCGGTCCATACTTACAACTGCAATTTTCTTTAATTCCACACGTTGCACAATTTTGAACCTCTGGAAACATGAACTACATGTAGAGATCCATAGGATCCTTCCAATGGTACTGCATCTCTAGCTGATACAAGAATCCATATTGTTGCTTTATGATTTCTGCTCCATTTATGAGAGCATAACTCATTTTAAGATCACTAGTTTTATCAAAAGCATCTGGAACCTTCTCATATGCTTCTTGGATAGCATTGTTCAAAACAACATTATCATCATGAGAATAAAGAGGTTGATCCTCATCTTCCACGCTGCCTTCAGATGCATAACTATCATACACCGGCTCCGGCTCTTCATGGATGATGGATTGAATGCCTTCATGAATTTACTGGTTAGAATTTGTCTTATCATCAACATCTAGATCCAAGACTTCAAGATCATCATCATGCTTATCAAATAAATGCTGATTTGAAAAATTTTCTGAAATCTGAAAACCAAGGACCTCTACTTCACGATCATATTGAAAAAATAAGCGTATATACGTTGTTTGATCATTATAAGAATTTTGACCATAAGATGCATAAGAAAAAACATCAAATACATTTGCAACTACTAGTTTTTCTTTCTCATCTACAGTATGGTCTTCAACAAGAATTTTTTCAGTCAACAACTGATCTTCAAACAAAGTAGGAACAACATTTTTATCATAGTCACTACTATTAGAAACATTCAGATTGATACCAAATTCATACAAAGTATCATTGTTATGAATTTCAAGATCATAATGCTGAAAATATTCCTGTTGTAGGATAGATTTAGAAGAAGATATGACTGATAATGAATCTTCTTCCTCTTCCTCGATGTAATCATCCTCTTCATCTGTACTGCTAGAGTAATCAATTTTTTGAGAATAATATCCTGATTTACATTTCTCACAACAATCTACCAAAAGAAGCTCAGTTGGAAAATACCTTTTACATTGTTCATTGAATGCAACATGAAATTCTCTTAAAGAAGAAATGCTGGAAGTAGGAAGATATTTATACCAGACACGTGCATCACCCTCCAAAAAGTACATAAAAATTTTCATCAATGCATCTTCATGATGATTATTCAACTGATCCATGCATTGATGAAACTCAATCAAATGTAGTGTCAGATTGTCCTCATCCTTTTCTCTGGATCGTGGAAGGAAATCTCCCCATATATCAATAGTGGGAACATCATTAAGGAAACCAACAATAGAAAAGAAGCTAAATGGAGAAAACCTATGAGCCAAAATGGCTTCCATAGCCTTTGACATCTCGTATCAATGCAGTTGTCAATGGATTCTTCCTTCATGGAGTCGCCAGGTGAATGATACGGATAGAAAAAGTATCCAACTCTTGTTCACCATCAAGAGCTAGAATTGATTGTTTTCGTTCTCTTAGGGATAAATACTTCGTGTCTCTGTCCCTGACAGCGGCACCAAAAGATGTTAGTCCCTAAAGTTGCACTTGACTGTGAGAAGGAAAGCTAGGGAATCATAGGGTTATTGCAATGGTATTTTTAAGGGTTTTTTGAATAGGTTTTTAGAAAATGGTTGAAATTTGGTTCAAGGATTCAAAATAAACACATAACTCAAATGTAAAACAAGAAAACATCCCACTGATTTAGTAAATGGTAGTCACATCAATAGATCAAACAATAAGGTAAATAAAGAAGGAAATATATGAGAGTATTTACTTTTTCAACTCCATATTGTTAAGCCCTAATATTGGCTCATTACCCCTTAATTGGGGCATATTATATTAGTAATGTTATTTTATTTATGTCAGCTTTAAGCCATTAGTTGTAATTATACCTCCTAGTCTTCTATATATACCAAGGAGACATTTTCATTTTGAATCATCTTGTACTTGA
>SNQJ01S0031261.1:157947-208957 GCA_010110895.2 Picea sitchensis | reverse complement strand
ACTTACCCTAGATAACACTCTTCTCATATTTGCTCATGCTCTCTTCTCTCCTAGTTACATGATGTGGTTATGGGCTTGTAAACACTTCTATTAATCTTAAATATTTTCTTTGGTATTCTTGTTATCAGGAAGATTGTCGAATAGCACTGATCATTGAAGAGAAAGAAAAAGAAGATGATATTTTTCTTCAACTACCTATAGCATTGATCTTTTCACAAGGTTCTATGTGGTTGTTGGGGTTTATGTGTGGATCCATGTGGACCTAGGTTCTCTAAGTGGACCCAGTTTATAAGTGGACCCATTTTGATGATGATGATGATGTATCAATGATAGTGACAAAGGTCACAATAATAGTGACAATGACAGTATATGTGAACCCAGTTTGATGATGTTGATGTATTAGTGACAGTGCCAATAACAGGTTGATTCTATCATTTATATATTCAAGGGAAGAAGGAAGGGGCAAGGAAAAGGGGGTTGGATCCTGCTTCCAGTTGGAGCTGGAGAATCTAGGGAGTTGTAGGTTCCTTCAGGTTGGAGCCTGTAAATTAGGAGATTGGAGTCTTCTTCCAAATGGAGCTAAAGAACTTGGAATTTGTAGCTTCCTTTGAATGAAATATTTTATTATATAAGAAAAGATTCAGTGTATTTCCATGTATATCTATTGTGCATTGTATATCTCTTCTTCTCCTCTTCATTGGGTATATTATTTGATTGGAAAGTAAAGTTGTAAAAAGTGATAAATTATACTTGATATTGATTCACCCCCTCTCAAAATCAACAAAAACCCTGTAATACCACAAATTTGGTTTCCTCCCTAAATAATTCAACCATAAATAATTTAGGTATGATTAATTTATTAAAGAGTTCTCATTAGTTAATCCACATATGTTTGTGATCATTGTCTAAATAAATGTTATCTAATGTATTCAAATAGTTAATTAGTTGGAATCCCAAGTGCAAAGGTCTTATTATTCAAAAGTTATGTTTTATTAATATAATAAAATGTAATGTTTAAATAGACAAAGGCTAATGCACATAATAAAAAATAATGCACAATAACTCCTTAAAGATATGGAAGAAACATATGACAAGTGGGAAGAACTTGTGGTAAGCATAAGTGGTAAGAAGCTCCAATGTACACACCAAGTGGCTAATTTAGAAGGTAATGCACACTTAGTTGTTAAATTAGAAGTGGTCATGCACACTTATGCACATCATGCTTCTTAATTTATAAGAAAACTTGTATGTTTCATTGATTTTTCATTATGAATATTCTTTTTAATATTAGAGGAAAGCACATTCCTTGAATAGGATTTTGTCGAAAGTATCAACTAACTTATCTATATATGAACAAATTTTGGAAGAAAATATGGTTCACTTGAGGGATTCACTTTTGGTGTTAGGGACCTAACCCCTCACGTAGGTAGAATAATATATTCCAATGTAATAAAGGTCAATATTAATAAGGCCTAGAAATAAGGAAGAATAAGTCGAATGTAAGAAGACCTATTAGAAGCTTCCACGTCTAGGGGGATATTCCTTTAGATGGTTCTTTTGATAGACATATTTGGTATAAATAGGAGTCGAGGGTATGAGAACTTATGTCTTGGATATTATTGTAATAGAGATCTGCTCTATTGGAGGTTTCCCCCTCAAAGAGGCAAGTGAACACTGCTCTCAGTAATCAAAGTGCTCTTTTTGGTGTTATTTTGGTATCATTTTGGTATTATTGTGGTGTTGTTATGGTTATATTGTTTTTCATCTTCCATTTCTATAATTTCATTTATGTTCTGCATACTTTTAATATCTGGAATATTACAAGTGGTATCAGAGCACTTTCCTCGACAAAAAATTGTGGGTTAATTTTATTTTTTCAGGGTAGAGACGTATGTTGGCGTATTTAAGCTACATAGATCTATCATTACATACATAAAATAACGGTCGGGGATTCATACACACAGGAAATACAATTTGTACTTAAGCACACATTTTTTGGCCACCCTTGTAACCCTTATTGGTACCCCTTCGGGTGGTAGCGCATCAGACAACACCTGTATACAGATCAAACTAGATTTCATGAAGCCCTCTTTAGATAAATCGATCGAACGCCTGACTTCTATAGTGTCACCGAGAACAACACTCATGAAGATACTCTCTAGTACCTAGGTAGTCAGGTAGTACGACTAAGGGCACAGTCTAGCGTCCTTAGTTGGTTCCATGAGATATTGGTCCGAGTACTGCTGTTGAACCCTCACATATATCAGAGATCTATAGGATAGGGGGAACCCTTGTTTGTAGAACCCTTGAATACCTAACCTTTGGGGATGGAAACAAAAAACAAAACAAACAATATCTATTTCTACACAACTGTGTTCGAGTTTCCAAATTACTAGACATTTCTTCCTGATTAAGAATTTGGGGATTTCATCACTACAATATTCTTCAGACTAGAGTATAACTCTGTAGGTGTAAAAAGAAAAAAGAAAAAAAAGTTTGGATTTTGTTGCACCATTATTTGAGACCTATTCCATTGGATTTATCTCTTCTCCCTTATCACATTCATACCTATCATTTTCCAACAATTGTTTTGACCCTACCTGCCCCTTTTCGGTTCCCTCATCATCATGGCCCATACCTGTAGACAAGACTTGGAAGCTCGCTTCAATACCTTGTAATTTAATTTCACGAAGACCTAATAAGAAGTGAGAGAACTCAGTGCCAATATTTCCACCATCAATAAAAACATGCATTCCTCCATCGCCACCTTAATCGAGGAACTCAAAGCAAAATTCAAATAAGACATTACTACCCAGCTTGAATCTGTCACTTCGATGATCTGGACCAAGTTGTAGATCCCTACAGATCCCCCTTTATATGACCCACCTTTGCATATTGAAGCTAAAACTGCCTCTCATTCCAATAATTTTCATCCCCATCACTTTCAGCGTGACCTACACCTTTTGCATGTGGATGTGACCAAATTTGATGGCTCAGATCCCACTGGTTGGGTAACTCAAATGGAACATTATTTCTCTTTGTACGTCATTATAGATGAATTGGACAAACTCCGGTATGGTGTTCTCCATCTAGATCAAGAATGTTGGCAATGGTGGCAATGGAGGAAAACTGCCCATCAAGGGTATGTTGCTTGGACACACTTTGTGGCAGAGCTTTATGAACTTTTTGACAATGACACCAACCATTTAGGTTGTTTTACAAAGTTGAAACAATCTAGCATAGTGGAAGATTTGATAGATTCTTTTGAGCGACTGTATTTTTGTACAGAGGGCATGTCTGATGCTTTTTTCTGAGAATGTTTTATCAATGGCCTCAAGGATGAGATTCTTTCCCATGTCCTCATGGCTTGGCCTCAGAGTTGGGTGGAGGCTACTAAAAGAGCTAAGGAAGAACAACAAGTTGTCTCTTCTCAAAACCAGAAATCCTCCTTTATTCCTCTCACTAAACCAGTAAATCCCATCCCTCCTTCTACTCCACTAAAGATCCAAAAATTGACCAGGGACAAAATGGTCGAATGCCAACTCAAAGGCCTTTGTTATAATTTTGATGACAAATATTTTCTGGGACACAAGTGCAAGGAACAAAATCTTTTTATGGCCATCTCAGAGGATGTTTCAGAAGAGGATGTTGAATCTCCCCTTGTGTTTGTGTCACCTGAACCCCCTGACATAACCTTTCCCTCAAACCCTCCCAAAGTCGAACTGGTCATTTCCCTAAATGTTCTCATTTCCTTCTCTGCTCCACAAACCCTCAAGCTAATTGGCTACATCAAGCATAGGAAGGTCACCATTCTTGTTGATAGTGGAAGCACCCATAATTTTATTCATCACCACATTGCCCAAGAAACTAATTACTATATCTGTGTAGTCAATAATTTCCAAATCATGATTGCCAATGGTGGGTCCATGAAATGTGGAGGGCATTGTGAAAATGTGCATCTCCAAATTGGTGACTACCACTTGAAATCTCATATGTTTTCTATCGACGTGGGAGGTTGTGAAATTGTGTTGGGTGTAGTCTAGCTAAGGACTTTAGGTCCCATTCTCATGGATTTTAAGGAATTAACCATGCAATTCGACCAAGAGGGAAAAAAATATAGGTTCCAAGGCATCACCGTCGGTTCCCTTGATATCATTAGTTCCCATCGCATGGAAAAGTTTCTCAAAAAAAGGTCATTTTGGCGTTATTTCCCAACTCCATGCCATACAAGCAACTGAGACATCCTCTATGCCTCAGGACCTCCAATCCATCCTCTCTAAACATCAAGTGTTTTTTTCCACTCCCCAGGGACTCCCTCCTTCCCGTGGTGTTCATGATCATTCCATTCCCCTTGTCCTGGGAAGCCTTCCTCCCAATATCCGTCCCTATCATCACTCCTTTTCCCCAAAAAATTAAATTGAGGAAATGGTTCAAGAACTACTTAATGCAGGTGTTATCTGCCCTAGTACGAGCCCCTACTCTTCTCCTATGGTCATGGTCCTTAATTAAGAAATTTCTTGGTGCATATGTTCTGACTTTCGCACCCTAAAAAAACTCACCATTAAAGACAAATTTCCCATTCTTGTCATTGATGACCTATTGGATGAATTGAGTGGTGCCCAGTTCTTTAATAAAATTGATCTTCGTTATGGATACCACCAGATCCGTATGAAAGAGGCAGAAATTCCTAAGACTACCTTTAGAACTCATGAGGGCCACTATGAGTTTTTGGTCATGCCCTTTGGCTTGTGTAATCTCCCTCCACTTTCCAAAGCCTCATGAATCATGTCTTCCATCCTTTTCTCCATCATTTTGTCTTAGTTTTCTTTGATGATATCCTCATCTATAGAAAAACCTGGACAAACCATATTTCTCATGTGGATCGAGTTCTCCATCTACTCTCTCAACACAACTTTTCCTGAAACATTCTAAATGTGCTTTTGGCACCTCAGAAGTCAAGTACTTGGGTCATCTTGTTGGCAAGGCCGATGTCAGGGTGGATCCTAAAAATATTGAATCTATGAAAGATTGGCCTCACCCAAAGACTCTCAAAACATTGTGTGGATTTCTGGGCTTAACAGGTTACTATCGCAAGTTTGTTAAGAATTATGGAAAGATTGTGGCACCTCTCACTGCACTCCTTAAAAATAATTCTTTCACTTGGATTCCAACAACTACTTAGGCTTTTCAAACATTGAAGATGGCCATGTGCACCACTCCAGTCTTGGCTCTTTCTTATTTCACAAAGACCTTTGTCCTGGAATGTGATGCTTCAGGGAAAGGAATTGGTGTTGTCCTTATGCAAGAGGGTCGGCCTTTGGCCTTTACCAACAAACAACTGTTTGAACGAAATTTGGGAAAATCAATCTATGAAAAGGAAATGTTGGCTATTCTACATGTTGTTGATCTTTGGTGCCCTTATCTATTGGGGCAACACTTCCAAATTGAGACATATCATCAAAATCTCAAGTATTTTCTGGAACAACACATTTCCTCCCCTGAGAAAAAAAAATGGGTGACTAAGCTCTTTGGATATGATTATGAGATCATTTACAAGAAATGCAAAGACAATGTGGTTGCAGATGCACTTTCCAAAAAATATGAAGATAAAAGGGTCCCTTTTTTCTCTCTCCTTCATTGTACCAGATTGGCTCCAAGCCATTTGCCAGGAATCGCTGCACAATCCCAAAAGTTCACATATGATACAACAATTGCAGTCCAATTCTCCAGTTTCCCCAGGGTACTCTTGGCTCAATGATAAGCTTCAATATAAAGGCCATTTGTATTTAAGTAAACAGTCAAAACTTAAATCCACGGTACTTTCTGAGCTTCATGCTACACCCACAACTGGGCACTTTGGGTTTACCAAAACCTATGACAGGGTCAAACATTCTTTTTTCTGGGATGGTATGAAACAAGACGTTCATAATTTTGTGGTTGAATGTGATGTGTGTCAATGCAACAAGGGAGAAACAATCAAATCTCCTGGCACACTACAACCGCTTCCGATTCCAACTTCTATTTGGTGGGATATCTCTATGGATTTTATTGTAGGCTTACCTAAATCGGGAAATAAATCAGTCATCATTGTGGTAGTTGATAATATTTCCAGGTATGCTCATTTATGTTCTCTTCAACACCCATTTAAAACATCCAATGTGTCTCAACTTTTCATGGATCAAGACTTCAAGCTTCATGGCATGCCACATTCTATTGTTTCTGATTGTGACCCAACTTTCACCAACAATTTTTGGCAAGAATTGTTCGATATACAAGGCACCCAATTGCATCTCAGCACATCTTATCATCCCCAGAATTATGGTCAAATTGAAGTTGTCAACAAGTGTTTGGAAACATATTTGAGGTGTTTTTCCTCGGAAAAGCAAAATCAGTGGGCTCAATGGTTACCACTAGATGAATGGTGGTACAACACTTCATACCATACAACTACCTACATGACTCCTTTTGAAGCGGTATATGAACAAAATCCACCTTAAGTTCTCTCATATTTTCCAGGTGTCTCGAAGGTCCAGGCGGTTGACCAAACACTTACAATTCAAGAGGCTATTCTCCGTACCCTCAAAGAGAATTTGGTCATGGCCCAGAATCGCAYGAAGCAACAAGCAGATGAAGGTCACTCTAAACGTCAATTTGCATAAGGGGATCAGGTGTTTCTTCGACTGAAACCTTACAAGAAAACTTCCCTCAAGGTTGACCATTGTCAGAAACTGGTGCCCAAATTTTATGGTCCTTATACCGTTCTCAAGCATGTGGGACAAGTGGCCTATCAGTTAGCTTTGCCCAATCATTATAAGCTACATACTGTTTTTCATGTTTCCTGCTTAAAGAAGGTGATTGGAACTAAGTGCCAAAATCAAACCAACCTTCCCGATTTGGATGAAGAAGGATCCATTTGGCTACAATCACAAGAAGGGATGATTTTAGGGGCTAAATTTCGCTCATGGGCTAATTTTCCATGTTTTTTTTCCAAAAAAGAGGTTTGTTATTTTAAAACTTATGCGCCCAAATTCTATAGGATAAAATTATTTTACCTTAAAAATCACCAAAATTTTATAAAAACAATATAAAATTCTTAGAAATTTGAATATTTTTACAAAAATATCGCCAAACATTTATAGTTGGCATATGAAGGATTAGTAATATTCACCAAGGTTTCTACATTTTAAAATAAATTTCCATCCTTAAAATCATCCCTAATCACAAGCAATTTTGGACCAGCGTGAGCATCTCCTGCGTCAACGAACCATCAAGTAAGTGTTATTCTAGTGGAAAGATACAACCCCAACAGATGCCACTTGGGAACCAACTACCATTCTGCAACAATTTTCACATCTTAAGCATTGAGGAAAATATTGTTTTTAAGGGGGAGGACATGTTAGGGACCTAACCCCTCATGTAGGTAGAATAATATATTCTAATGTAATAAAGTTCAATATTAATAAGGCCTAACAGTAAGGAAGAATACATCGAATGTAAGAAGACCTAATATAAGATTCCACTTCTAGAAGGATCTTCTAGATGGTTCTTTTGATAGACATATTTAGTATAAATAGGAGTCGAGGGTATGAGAACTTTTGTCTTGGATATTATTGTAATAGAGCTCTACTCTGCTGGAGGTTTCCCCCTCGAAGAGGAAAGTGAACATTGCTCTCAATAATCAAAGTTCTCTTTTTGGTGTTATTTTGGTATCATTTTGGTATTATTGTGGTGTTGTTCTAGTTATATTGTTGTTCATCTTCCATTTCTAGCATTTCATTTCTGTTCTGCATACTTTTTATATCTGGAATATTACATTTGGCATATGTTATTGAATAGGATTTTTTCGAAAGTATCAACTAGCTTATCTATATATGAAAAAATTTTGGAAGAAAATATGGTTCATTTGAGGGATTCACTTTTGGCATATGTTATTGGTTTAGGGAGGGATACTAATATGGTATAAAGAAACTAGTCTATCTATATACACATAATTTTTGGAAGAAAATATGGTTCACTTGAGGGATTCACTTTTGGCATAGGTTATTGGTTTAGGGAGGGATACTAATAAGGTATATGTTATTTATCAAGTTTGATATATTAATATATTGATGGCTAATGGTTTTTGAGATTGGTTTTTGTGTGATGCAACTATATTAACATTGATTGTGTGATGAAACTATATTGATATTAATTGTGTGAAGCAATGACTAGATATATTATGTAGTTATAATTATCCTCTTTTGACTAGACTTATTATTACTTGATATTATTATTTTAGAGGGAATACAAATGTGGGGGGAAATTGACTTTGTCGATGGATATACATTGACTAGTTTTAAACTTAAACTCTTTTAGTTGACATGATATTTTTTAATGTTTGATGAGATAATTATGTATAAATTATGAAAATATTGAGACCTACTTGATGCTATTAGATATTATGATTGGGAAAATATAATTATTCCATTTGATTTGATGATGAATACATATGATTTGTATGATTGAGTTGATAAGTTTTTGAAAAACTATTGATGATCTGTTGAGTGTGATAGGAAAAAGCTACATGTATATGGACTCTAGGGTGAGTCAAGTTATATGGACCCTTGGGGTTAGGAGACCCATGTCTCAGTTTTGATTTTATGTTCCAAACATGCGATTAGGATTTATACTTGCTTTAGACAATGTTGTTTGATATGTTTCTTTAGATGTGTGTATAGATAGGGATAAATATTTCCAATTAAGATTACATATGGGTAAGGGTTATATGAAGGGGGTGTGACATATGTGGTATTGGGAGAGGGGTACCATTATTTCTACTCCTAGATTACTAGAAACGCCCTTCATGTATTGAAATAGAAAATTCAGGGGGCTCACACAAGAGGTTACACATTGTTGTGAGGGTAGGCCTCATATTCAACTCTTCATGAGGTTTAGCTGAGGACCATAGAATAAGGACATGAGTTACTTATTCCTTAGTAACCATTATTATCTCACTAAGAGTAAACATGTGTAACATACCCAGCCACCCACATGATGGCTATGCTACTTCAAATTTAACACTTGAAAACTGATTTCAAATTTTTGATGACATTTAATTCATAAAGAAGCATGAAAGACTCACATGCAATCATCAATATTAATACTACATCATAAAAGAAATGAAAGATATGTCATGCACAACAATAATCATCAAGTAAGCACATTAAATACACATATATTAGAGATATCAATTAATACACATCAGAAATAAAAATATACAAGCAAATAAACACATGACAACAAGCACTTATCTTTAACAAAATGATTCACCAACTGGTTGCATACCAAGGACGTTCAACCCAACCGAATAAACTACTATTCCAAGCATCAACAATAATTTCACCCCCAAGACAGGGCTATGAATCCACAAGGATGGTTATAAGGTGTCACACAACTTCCCAAACTAGTCAGCACTCAAGTTCTCATAGGTTTCTCAACACACAATGATCCAAAGTACACTAGATATCTTCTCTCCAGCCTACAAAGCCCAATAGAATGGAACCCCTTCTCTTCCATGCAGTTCCTCGGGTTGTCCACCTCCTTCCAGGGATCCAATGCATCTAGTCAAGAATATCCATGTTGGGACTCTCAAGATTTGTAGATGTGAGCAAAATTTATCACATGTCCATGCATTTCAGGAGCAGAGACATCAATTCATGGATACAATACACCAACAATTACTACAACTAGGAAAACAATGGCTCCTCTCCAACAATATTTTTTTCTTTTCCAAGCCAAGATCCAAAATTAATGAGGAATGATGAAATGGGTGAAAGAGAGAATGGAGAGAGAGAACAAAATGAAGAGTGTGAACCCCCAAACAACCCAAATATGGTTTTACATATTTCTTGGAATTAAAGAACCACATGGCCTCCCCCTAAGAAGCTCATGTAACTCTTATTCTCCATTAAAACCAAAATGTGTAAATAAAATATAAAATAAATACGTATCCCCTTAAGCACCCCTCTCTTTTGGATACATAACCCCCTATAACTCATGTCCTTGTCTCCCTGGACTCTTTTAATTTTGGGGGCACTTTGGCATTTAATCAAATAAAAAAAATACATTATTTGATATAGGGACTCAAAATCGGGGTATTACATTCCCCTCACCCTTATTTTGGCACTATCCGTAGTGCATATACAAAAAAAAAAATATAAATTTCAAAATTATTCAAAACGTTGTGGGTACTCTGCTCACATGGGATCTTCATGCTCCCAATTATCATATTCGACACCATAGCAGGGCCACTAAAATTTTACCATCTCTATAACTCGATTTCAGAGCATTTGACTTTTTTTTGCAATATGTGCATTTGCTAGACCTAAAAGTATTCATCCGACTCTACTTGAATCAAATTCAAATCAATAATGTGGTTAGGATCATGTACATACTTTTTTAGCAAAGAGACATGAAATACATTATGCACATTCATGGAAGTAGATAATCCAAGAATGTATGTAATTGGCCCTATTCTATCCAATATCTCAAATGGACCATAGAATCTGGCTGCTAGCTTTGTACAACTAACCAACTTCAATGATATCTTCTTGGGATTCACTTTCAAAAGAACATGGTCACCCACTTTAAATTCTCTAGTTGTCATGTTCTTATCTGCATAGATTTGTTGTCTATATTGAGATTCCTTTAAATTATACTAAATTCTAACCATTTGGTATTCCATATACTTGAGAAATTCTAGCCAAAGTACCACTCCATTTGTTGTGTTTTCCCAAATCACTGGATTTACATTGCATTTCCTATGATACAAAGCTTCAAATGGACTCATTTTCTGTTGCAAATATTGAGAGGGGGGTGAATAAGTATTTAGAGAAATTAGTATTTTTGAACTTGTACTTCAATCAGATCATGTATTCAATTTATATCCAATCAACAATGAAGACTATCCAATGAACAATGAAGAATAGTATAAGAGATACACCAATACACCATGCACAATATATAAGAAGTAATAATGTATTATTGTTCAAAGGAAGTAATAACTTCCAAAGGTAGCTACAACTTCCAAATATAAAGGGAGGGATAAACCTCCAAAAGGAAGATACAATCCTCCAATATCAAGAGAGGGTTGACCTCTCCATCCTTTCCCCTTCTTTCCACCCAATAATATATGAGAGATGATAAAACTTTACATTAAATTATCACCATCAACTAACCATCACATAGAACCTGATAATGCTTCCTGTGACTTCTTCAACTTATGCAATCCTTCACTCCTTTGAATACTCTGATCCTGTAGATAATATTACTCTATGTATTCTATGAAACTCCTCCAAGTTTCACTCCTTGAATCCTCCCAGAAAATGAGTTATAGAGAAAATGATAGACCTTATTCAATTATGGTTTATTCAGGAGAGCAAACCTGTACAGAATGCCCCGCGCTCAATATTTAACATCAGATTATGAAATTCATACACAAGAAAACTAAAGCCTATAATATTTACAATGCAATTGGTCTCACTTCATTTGGATTCTATATGAATACATTATAACTATTTTACCCAGAACACATGTTTATGACTAGCTTCAGGACTAGTCAAAAACCCTATCTTTCACAGAGTGAATCTCCAAAATTACAGCAAATAAAGAGATGAAATTTTTACCATAGGTACCTAGATATGTCTTCTCAATATCCTCTGAATTTCACCATCTGAATCGTTCTAGAAACAAATTTATAGCGCAAATGGTAAGATGGCTTATATATAAAATACGTTAGAACACATCACCAAAAAACTTCATCCTCCCTTGAAATTCATCCTTCTTTACTTCAGATTTCCTCAGAAATTTGACTTATATCTCCTTGTTCATTAATAAACTTGTGTGTGTTGAAAAATGAATGTATAATGAGATGTATTTATACCCTTTATGTCACTTCCTTTTAACATTAGAGTCGACATGTAGTTTCTGCTTCAATTCACATTGTCATTTTCAAAAATTCATTTCTCCTCAATC
Source organism: Picea sitchensis (assembly GCA_010110895.2). Classification (NCBI taxonomy): domain Eukaryota; kingdom Viridiplantae; phylum Streptophyta; class Pinopsida; order Pinales; family Pinaceae; genus Picea; species Picea sitchensis. Next base: position 196,945 of record SNQJ01S0031261.1, on the reverse strand, counting down.
ATGATGATCCACGTGACATGACACATACCATCAGAAGAGGCATGAATTATACTATTGATCCATGGGTGTTGTATCTACATGTGCAATTCCCTTCATGCCTATCTACTTCGATCAACTGTGGGGTCCAAAATCCAATGGCTAGGGTTGACATCAATGACAACAACCAATCTTCCAATAATATCCCCCTTTGTCATTGATGGCAACATTCATGCTTCCCTTGTCATCATGATTCCAATTTATCTCCCCCTTTGACATCAATGGAAAAGGGTAGGGTTTCTCCCCCTGAGTTCAATGGCATAAGGTGACCTTTTTCTTTGGGGTTGATCCCCCTGAACATGTGACACTCAATAATACTTCATCCTTATTTTTGGTCTTTGGGAATTTTTCTTCCTTGGAATCCTTTTGTGTGGATTTTTTCTTCTCTCTCTTCTTCAAGTCTAGGATGTATATGTTGTTCAGTCTTCTTGTTGCAGTTGCAACCAATCTTCCTGAGTTCTTTTCTCTGATTTTACATTTTCGGGAGTCAAACGTAAGAGTGTATCCTTGATCACATATTTTTTTTGACATGAGGAGATTATACTTCAAATCTTCAACCAATGAGTACTTTTCGGTTTTACTTTTGCATTTCAAAACATTAGGTTCCTTTTCTAAAAATTATTTTTTTGTGATAGTCATCTCCAAATACAACATTCCCACCCTTTTCTTCAAGATGAAACATTTTCTTTGATATCTGATCATATGAGATGAGCACACACTATCTATTAACCATTCATCTCTTCTTTGCATTATTTAGCGATCAATGTTATTTGATAGTTTTCAATGTGTGGAATTTATTTCCCCTTTTTCCATGTTGTAGTTGGTATATAGGGACATTTGGCATGGATTATCTTCCTTCATCTCTCTGCAATCTAATGCTTTGTGACCAAGATTGTGCGTGTATATTCTAATATTTTGATCCATTAATGTGGAAATGGATTATAATTTCTATTAGCCGGGTCTACAAACATTTCCATATCTAATATTTTGACCATTCATGTAGCTTGCGTGAATTATTACTTTCATTGTTTCTACACTTGATTGCCTTGTGTCAAAATTTCCCACAAGTATAACAATGTCCAAAATAAATTTTTGATACACAGGATTAAAGTGATCTTCTTTGTGGTGTGATTCCCAGGTTCTGATATATTACATTGGTTGTGGAACTGATTATCTTCGGTCCCGAGGAGGTCCTTGCTTTCAATTAGTGTTTATACCCCAGCAGAAGTGGCCCCACACCCCAGTATGCTTACCTCTTCCATGCCGGGGAGTCTGGAGAGTACACCTCTATGAGTCGAGGGCCTTTGAAGGAAGTATGGGAAAACCCACAAGAAGAAAAAATTACCTTGTAAAGGTATATTGTAATTTCATTGTAAATCTGGACCGTTCATTATAATGTTGTAGATCTAGCAGTGAGGTTATGTTGGGGTTTTCCTAGAGGCAACCCTCTTTTATGAAATGTATTATGACTATGGATGATGGTGAATATTGTATTAGGGAGGCTGTGAGAGAAAGAAGAGGGAAGTTACAACGGGTTTTCATGTAGGTTGTATCCATACATTTCTTTGGATAATAATAAAGGAGGACAATTTCGGTGGGTAGTAGCCCTGCTTGGAGTGAACTCCATGATAATCGTGTCTCTCTTGTATTATGTGTCTTGTGTTTTGTTTACGCATTTTGTTTTATTTTATTGCTCCATGATCCTGTTTTCTAACAACTGGTATAAGAATGTAAGGTAGCTTCCTTGAGGAAAAGAGGGTTCTTGGATTCGAGTGGGAGAAATGTGGGAAGATGGAAAGTTTAGGGTTGAGAAATTTAGCAGCCAAAACTACGGTTATGGAAGATCTGGATGGAAGACTATTTATATCAAAGGATCTATTCCTACCATTGAGTGGAGTATAGCAGAAAAGCCAATGGCCATGAAGGACGAAGAATGGGAGATTCTTGGCAGGAAGGCTCTAGGAATGATACGGTGAGCCTGGCGTACGTCGGTGGCTTTCAATATTTCAAAAGAAAAAGAGAATACTTGAAAGGGGTTTGATGGATAATGTTGGCCAAATTGTATGAAAAACCCTAAATCGAATAAGGTATTTCTAATGAAGAGATTATTTAATATAGAGATATGGAAGGTGGAGTACATTCATGAGATCATTTAAATGAATTTAATACGGTTACTAATTAATAGGATACGTAAAGGTGGACTTTGATGATGAGGGTTAGAACTCTTCTAATATTGTGCTCATTCTTGGGAAGATGGAATGAAGCTTGGTCATGGTACATCAGAAATAACTGTCTGGTTCAAATACTTTAAAATTTATTGATGTTGTTGGTGTTATCCTTGTGAGGAAATGCGATGGAAAAGAGCAGGTGAGACATCAGGAAATCGTTGAACATGGAGAAACGAGGGGAAGACAAAAGGATAGAGGAAAGGTCTCAAGAAACCACGAAAATTCTAAGAAGGCGGATCAAATCTAGACTTGGGAAGGAATGGAGAGTCTTTGGGAATTGGCAGGAAAAAAGGACATCTGAAGAAATACTACAAAGCAAAGAGATGGACAGTGGGAGAGAAATCAGGAAACAAATGTAACAGGTGATGTGTTACAAGATGCTTTGATTCTTTACGTAGATAATATTTCGAGTCTTGGGTAGTATTCCGGAGCTTCATTTCATACCACACCCATAGGAAACATTTTCTAGATTAGGTCCAAGGTGATTTTGGGCCGGGTTCATTTAGGTGATAATAAACCATACAAAATTGTTGGAATGGGAAAGGTAAAATACAAAACATGAAATGGAAATTACATGGTTGTTAGAAAGAGGTAAAACATGTTCAGTTGGCAAAATCTGATTTCCAGGCGGTTGGCAGAAGTGAAGGTTGTATATATGCCTTTAAGGCCAGATGTGGAAGATCTGTAGAAAAGGTCATTGTAGGTGATAGCGAAAAGGAAAGAGAAGGTGGAATTTTATTGTATTTATGTATTGGTAATCTTGACTCTTCTATATCTTTAAGCTTCTGAGATGGATACAACACTATGGCATCATAGGTTTGGGAGGACTATAGGTAGAAAGGTATCTGGTCCTTCCTGAAAAGAAATTTGTTGCAGGATCTTAGCTCAAATTGATTTGGACTTACGTGAGCATTGTGTTTATGGAAAACAAAAGAGTCAGTTCACCGAGGAGGACTGGAAAAGAAAAAAGAATGGGTTAGAGCTTGTGCATACAGAGATATGAGGGGACCCATTCGAGGTATCATATCTTGGGTACTCTTCATTTATTATGTTACTTTTATTGATGATGATGCAACCGGAAAAACTTGGGTTTATTGCATTGACAAAAATCCCGATGTTTTGATGCACCAAGAAATAGAGCTTTAGTTGAGAATGGGAGGCGGGAAAAGTTTGGAAGTGTCACCGAGGTCCGGATAATAATGGAGGTGAATCGCAGCAGGTTTGATGAGGAATTCTTATTTCATACCATGCGGTTGTAGAAGCGGAGTTCCATAGACACCACAAGAAAATGGTGTGTAATGAAAGGATGAAGCAGGGACAATCATGGAGGCCCGTGCAAGGAGTATGAGAGATTTACATCTCTTTGGTTTTCCCTTACAGTTTTGGGAAAGTGTTGTAGATATTGTTGTTGTTTACTTAATAAACAAGACCTTTCTTTCTTTGGATGGAATAATTCCAGGAGGAGAATGGGCGAGAGGGAAAAAAGGTAAACTATTCTTTTGAAAACTTTAGTTTGTGAAGCATTTGTCCATATTGATAAAGAAAATAGAACAAAGCTTGAGGGCAAAATCCAAAGTGTACCTTTAATGGATGATATGGTGGTAATGATTTTGGTTATGGATTTATGGGATTATGAAAATAATAAAATAATTAGAATTAGAGATGTCATATTCAATGAGAAGGTCATGTACAAAGATGGAGTTCTGAGGAAAAGCAGAGCTTGAAATAAAAACAATATTACACAGTGCTTGATGAGATCAGCGAAAAAGAAATTCCAAAGGAACACGAAAATCAAAATGCAATGAGAGGTATGAGTACCTCAAACACACTAAAGAATATTTGTTAGAATATCCTTACAGTTAAATTATACTTACGACGATGCCTCTCCTTCATTATATTGTGTTGATTGATTGGTGAACCAGAAATTTATGAAGAGGCGATTTAGGTAGACACTAAAAAGAAGTCATAGCAAGGCATGAAAGGAAATGGATTCCCTGGTAAAAAAAAAGACTTGGGATTTGGTTGAGTTCTGTGGGAAAAAGAAAGTGCAGGGAATAAATGGGTTTGGTTGAAGGAGAAGAAGATGGAGGGAGAAAAGCGGTACAAGGCTAGACTTGTTGTAAAGGGGTTTACGAAAGAAGGGTATAGATTTTGATGAAATATTTTTCTCCTGTTGTTAAAATGACTTCAATTAGAACTATTTTAAGTCTTGTGGCGGTAGAAGATTTTCATCTTAGTGATTAGATGTAAAACAACTCCATGGGATTTGGAGGAAGAGATTTATATCGGCCCGTACAGGGGTATGAGGTCAAAGGGAGAGGAAAATATGGTATACAGGTTGAAGAAGAGCTTATGGACTAAAGAAAGCAAGCTCAAAGCTGATCAGTATTTAAAGTTTAGCGAGTTTATGACAAACAAAGGTTATAGTAGATGTCATTCTAATCTTTGTGTTTATTTTAAAAAATTTGGAAAATGGAATCTTTATTATCTTGCTATTATTATATGTAGATAACATGCTTGATGCAGAGTCTAATATGCACGGGATATAAATGTGCTCAAAGAAAATTATCAATTCATTTCGCGATGAAGGATTTGGGCTTTGCAAATAAAATCCTTGGTATAATAATAAAAAGAGAGGCGGAAAAATCATAAAACTAATATTGTCTCGGGGTGAGTACACAAAGAGGTGTTGGAAGGTTTAGAATGCAGGAATGCAAAACCGGTTAGTACACCTTGTGCTCATTTCAAATTAACTAAGAAAAATGTGTCCCAAGACATAGGAGATAGAATACATGTCGAGGTTCCCATATTCATGTTGATTGTAACTTGATGTATGCAATGGTTTGTACACGAGACCGGATATTGCACATGCAGAGGGAGATGTGAGAAGGTATATGAAAAAAACCAGGTAAATAACATTGGGAAGCTGATGGGAAGTGGATTCACAATTATTTAAGGAGGTACTACTACATACATTATGTTATTTGGAGGTTCATACATTTCTGCGGGGATATGTTGATTGAGATATGGCGGTGATAAAGACAGCAGGAGGGACACCGAGGTATGTTTTACTATAGGTGGAACAAAGAGTAAGTTGGATTTCAAAACCGCCAAAGGTTGTGCAAAAACAAAGGCAGTATGTTAACACTTCTGAGGGTAGTAAAAGAGATGAATTTGGTTACAAAAAGGTTTATGGAGGTGGGAAGAAGCGGAGAACAACAAGTTATGCTTGTGATAGTCCAGTGCGCCACATTCATCTTTACAAGAACTCAACCTTCCATTGAATACTAAAAAGCATATACAGGTTGAGGTACCACTTCATGCGATCAGCCTTGGAGATGGACAATTGAAGTTGGAAAAGATACACACTAGCCAGAATCCTTGTAGACATGTTAACAAAGGGAGTAACAGGGAGAGGCTGGGTTCTTACTTTCGGTTGTGGGTTAGTCTTCAAGAATGAAGATGAAGATGAGAGGAAATTTTCAGGGGTCCAAGAGGTTGAGTCCGATTATATACAACTTGTTGATTGGGTTGATGAGATCCCAGGTCTCAAGTGGGAGATTGTTGGTTGTAGACACGATTGTCTTCTGATTAGGAGGTCCTTTCTTTCGGTAAGTGTTTATACCCATGGAAGTGTTACACCCTAGAGGTATGTACCTCTTCCATAGCGGGGAGTCTGAGAGGTACCCTCTGCGTGGTCCAGGGGGCCTATCCCCTCATTTGGGGGGTTCGGGGGCGAAGGAAGGAGGGACCCCAAAGAAAAAGAATGCCTTGTAAAGTATATTCTTCATTATAATCTGCGAATTCATTATAAGGTCGCGGATCTAGCGGTAGAGATTATGTTAGGGTTTTGCCCTAGAAGGAAACCCCATTTTATGAGAGAAATGTGTGTACTGACTATGGATGATGGTGAATGTGTATTTTGAGGAGAGTTGTGAGAGAAGGGAAGTTACATGGGTTTTGTTGTGGGTTGTATCCTTCATTTGTTGGATATTAAAGGGAAGGTTGGCAATTCTGTGGTGGGCGTAGCCCTTGGGTGAAACAAATAAATCTGTGTCTCTCTTGTATTGTATTTTGTGTTTGTTTCTTGTCTCTCTTGTATTGTGTGTCTTTTGTGTTTTGTTTCTACATTTGTTTTATTTTATTGCTCTGCGGTCCTGTTTTTCTAACATATTCTTCTATAGTTTCCTTCATAATGATTGTTTTCATACCCGATGGGAGAGGATCTTCTTGATGTCTCATTCCTTTTGAATTCTAGTCTTCTATCTTGTTGTTCAACTTGCTATGGAGTGTTAGTTTCATCATTTTCATCTTCCTTCCCTTGTTTTGTTTTCTTCAAACTGTCATTGTATCCTAGTCTTTTCTTGTCATTTGGAGATCTTTGACTGCTAAGGATCTCATCTATTTTTTCACTGTTTTTTTCAAACTTCTTCAACTTTTCTATTGTCAATCATAGCTCCCCTTTCATGTGATCCAATTATGCTTTCAATTTCTCATAATATTCTAGTTGTTCCTTCAATCTATCAATGGTCTTTTCAAGTTTGTAATTCTCTTATTCACACCTACTCAATTCACCTTTTAGTATTATGTTTGTGATTCTAATCTTTCTACTTTCAGTTTCAACATTCTTCAACTTTTCAAGATTCTCATCTTCTTGTTCACTCTCTACATTGTCTTTGTATCCCCAAAAGGAATCAAGGTTGATTTTTTCATCTGAATCTTCTTCAGAAATGATTTCTTCTTCTTTAAAACTCTTGTGATCATCATCCTAGGTTTCTTGGGTTATGAAGAGCACTTCTCCTCCATCATTATCTTCTTCGTCACTCTCATTTGTGGAGATTTCATCATCTTTGGAGTAGAAACTCTTTTTATTGTTGAGACTTATCTTTTTATAGTAGAATTTTTCAGCAATGTGTCCTATTCTATCACAATTAAAGCATTTGAGAGGAGACTTACATTTGTATCTACCAGTTCCCTTTTGGAGCCTTCTTATAAAAAAAATTATTTCTTCATCAAGGTCATTATCCTTATCTTTTGTCTTATTTATGGCTTTAAAGGTTGCTTCATTGTTTGGCTGGTCATTTTCTATACCCGTTCTCATTTCATATGCTATAAGAGACCCATGTAATTCATCCATTGTCATTTTGGTCAATTCCCTAGTTTCTTCAATGGCAGAGACCTTAGCATCATACTTCAAGAGAAGCGATCTCAACACTTTTTGTACAAAAAAGGATTCATTGAGCTCTTCACGTAATCCTCTGATAGCATTAACAACTTCATCAACTCTAAGAAAATAGGTTGCAATATTTTCCTTTTCATCCATCTTCAAATTTTCAAATTCTTCTCTATGTCGTTGAAGCTAGACCTGCTTAACTTTTGGATCACCTTCATAGATACTTTTGATTTTGTCCCATACCTCTTTAGAAGTGTCGCATCCCATCACTTTGCGAGCAATAGTTGGTGCCAATTCTCCTATAATAACATGTTTGGCTTTTGAATTACAACTCTTAAGATTATTTTCATTTGGATCAGTTGGAGCATTCTTTGGGATTACATATCCATTTACAATTGAGTACCAAATGTCTACTCTCAAAGATGTTAGGTAATTTTTCACTATATCACTCCAATATTCATAATTTCTTCCATCAAATTGTTGAATCCCATTTGGAATGTGCTCATGGTCAACCATCTTTTCTCAGGATTTTCCTTCCAGTGGTTAAATTGTTATGAAGGCAACCTGCTATGATACCAATTGTTGGAAATACTGAGAGGGGGGTGAATCAGTATTTAAAGCAATTAATATTTTTGAACTTGTACTTCAATAGGATCATGTATTCAATTTATATCCAATCCACAATGAAGACTATCCAATGAACAATGAAGAGTAGTATAAGAGATACACCAATACACCATGCACAATTTATAAGAAGTAATCATGTATTATTGTTCAAAGGAAGTAATGAATTCCAAATGTAGCTACAACTTCCAAATATAAAGGGAGGGATAAACCTCCAAAAGGAATATACAATCCTCCAATATCAAGAGAGGGTTGACCTCTCTGTCCTTTCTCCTTCCTTCCACCCAAGAATATATGAGAGATAATAAAACTTTACATTAAATATCACCATCAACCAACCATCACATAGAACCTGATAATGCTTCCTAAGACTTCTTCAACTTCTGCAATTATTCACTTCTTGGAATACTCTGATCATGTAGATAATATTACTCAATTTATTCTCTGAAACTCCTCTGATTTTCACTCCTTGAATCCTCCCAAAAAATGGTAGACCTTATTCAATTCTGGTTTATTCAGGAGAGCAAACTTTTATAGAATTCCCCATTCTCAATATTTAACATTAGATTCTGAAATTCGTACACCAAAAAACACAACCTGTAATATTTCCAATGCAATTGGTCTCACTTCATTTGGATTCTCTATGAATACGTCATGATTTTTTTACCCGGAACACTTGTTTATGACTAGCTTCAGGACTAGTCAAAAACCCTATCTTCCATAGAGTGTATCTCCAAAATTGTAGTGAATTAAGAGATGGAATGTTTACCATAGGTACCTAGATATGTCTTCTCAATAGCCTCCAAATTTCACCATCTGAATCGTTCTAGAAACAAATTTATAGCGAAAATGGTAAGATGACCTGTAAATAACATACCTTAGAACACATCACCAAAAGACTCCATCCTCCCTTGAAATTTGACCTTCTTTACTTCAGATTTCCTCATAAATTCTAATTATATCTCCTTGTTCATTAATAAACTTGTGTGTGTTGAAAAATGAATGTATAATGATAAGTATTTATACCGTTTATGTCAGTTCCTTTTAACATTAGGTTCGACATGTAGTTTCTGCTTCAATTCACATTGTCATCTTCAAAAACTCATTTCTCCTCAATCATGAGGATCCACGTGACGTGCCACATACCACCAGAAGAGGAATGACTTATACTATTGATCCATGGGTGTTTTATCTGCATGTGTAATTTCCTTCATGTCTATCTACCTCGATCAACTGTGGGGTCCAAAAACCAATGGCTAGGTTTAACATCAATGCCAACAACCAATATTCCAACATTTTCAATGAAGCTTGATACCCATTATTATAGGAAAACTCAACCAAGTGAAAGTAATCTTCCCACTTATATGGCTTATCCATCACGTACATTATCAACATGTATTCAATTACTTCATTGACTTTGTCTGTCTACCCATCTAACTTTGGATGGTATGTTGTGCTAAAGTTCATATTTGTACCAAATCCATTAAAAAATCCCCTCCAGAAATTTGAAGTAAACTTTCTATCTCTGTCCGAAACAATTTCCTTAGGTATCCCATGTAACCTAGCAATATCCCTCTTGTAAATTTCTATAATATTAGTTGTTTTATAAATCATTTTTGCAGGAACAAAATGAGAATCCTTAGTCAAATTATCAACCACTACCATTATTGAATCATGTTGCCTTATTGTCCTAGGAATTTTAGTTATAAAATCAATGGTTACCACTTCCCATTTCTTCTTTGGAATTGGTAATGGTTGTAACAAACCCGCTAGGTGCCTATGCTTAGTATCCACTCTCTGACATTCCATACATCTGACAATGTAATAAACAACATACGTCTTCATTCTTGCCAAAAGAATTGGATTCTTACTGCTACAATTGTTTTCTGGTAACCAAGATGTCTTGCATACAAAACATTATGCATTTATTTTAATACCAAATTCTTAAGTTCTCCGGAATTGGGAACATAAATTCTATTTTCAGGCATAAGTAATCCATCTTCCTTTATCTCATATTCTTTCATTTTTTGAAGTACATTTTATTGTTGTAAGCTTTCTTTTACCTGTAGGTAATGCTGATATGTAACAACAACATCTAAAAAATTTCTCTTCAAATCTGATTGATGCATACTAATAGATGTAGAATGCATGAGATGTATTCTTCTACTAAGTGTTTTAACAACTTTAATTTCTTTTCCTTTGATATGCTTGATGTCAAAATTGTATTCACTTAAAAATTGTAGCCATCTTGTTTGCATGGCATTGAAAGTTGGTCATTCAAAAAGATATTTCAGACCATTATGGTCTTTTGTTAATTCAAATATCTTTCCCATGAGATAATTCATCCACATATCCAATGCATGAACAATGAAGGAAAGCTCCAAGTCATGTGTGGCATAGTTCCTCTCATGTTATTTAATATTTTTAGACTTATAACCAATGACATGTCCATTTTGAGTGAGGACTCCACCAAGTCCTTCTTTGCATGCCTTTGTACATACCACAAAACTTTCATTTGGGTCAACAATATTTAAAATAAGTGAACTATTATGTAATTCTTTCAACAAATTAAATTTATCTTCACACTCAGTTGTCCATTCAAATTTAATTCCCTTATTTTGCAAAGAAGTGATGGGATGAGAAATCTTAGAGAACCCTGCTATAAATCTTCTGTAGTAACTAGCTAATCCCATAAAATATCTGACTTCTAAAACATTCATGGGTGTTTGTCATCCTCTAATGGATTCAATATTCTCTATATCCACTGCTATAGCTTGTTCTGAAATAATATGTCCCAAGTAATGAATTTGTTCTTGGTAAAAAGAACACTTACTAAGCTTAGCATACAACTGATGTTCCTTAAACAATTGAAAAACCAACCTCAAGTTATTTTCATGCTCTTCTTCTGACTTAGAATAGATAAGTATGTCATCAAATAATACTATGACAAACTTATCCAAATATTTTCTGAATATTCCATTCATTAAGCACATAAATACAACTAGTGCATTGGTCAACCCGAATGAAACCACTACAAATTCATAATTCCCATACCTGGTTCTAAAGGTTGTCTTGTTGATGTCTTCTTCCTTGATTCTTACCGAGTGCTATCCTGATATCAAGTTTATCTTTGAAAATATATTTTCCCCACTTAGCTGACCGGTCATCAATTCTTGGTAGAGGGTATTTGTTCTTCACAGTGACTTTATTCATCTATCTAAAGTCAATACACAGCCTCAATGTTCCATCCTTATTTTTGACAAAGAGTATTGGTGCTCCCCGAGGTGAAACACTTGGATGTATGTACCCTTTATTTAACAATTCTTCCATCTACATTTGTAATTCCTTTAATTTTGGATTACTCATTCTCTAAGGTGTTTTTGATACTGGGGCAACTCCTGGTACTCAATCAATAGAGAAATGTATCTCCCTCTTTGGTGGCAACCCTGGTATTTATTGGAATACATCTTCAAACTCTTTCAGTACCAAAAAATATTCAAGGCTTGGCATTTTTTTATTTTTTGGCTATGGTTTACATACAATTGAAATCCTTTCCCGAAGCATCTCTTCAGATGTAAGGCTAAAATCTCCCTTATAGAAATGGGTCTTGGAATTCCTTTCACAATGCTTTGTTTTCCTTCTTCATCAAGACATGCAAATCTCTTGTTTTGACAATCTAGGATAACATGGTTCTTGTCCAACCAATCCATTCCAATTAGAATATCAAAATATCCCAATTTTATAATATTTAGATCATTATTAATATTCACTCCATTAAGACTTATGGGACAACCTTTGAGCGTCTCATTGATCCTTGTTTTGGTTCTAGTGGCTAGCTAAACCAAACTTACTTTTCTCCAAATGTATTATATCCACTATTTTAGGATCAATGTAACAATGGATTGCTCCTGAATCAATTAAAATAACATCGGGATGATTAATGATCTTACCTTCCATCTCAATCATATTGGATTGGTACTATGCTTATCTATCTTCTAAGGCTGAATATATTTTTCCCATGTCAGCTACTATTGTAGCCTCTTGGATGTTGTGCATGGTCTTCATTTTGTCTTTTATGTGAAGGAAATCCTTGTATAGGTGAACTTATTTTCATCCCCAACATTGGATTGGTGGTCTCCCCCTTTTTCCCAAGGAGTCTTCTCTTTTGGATTCATCCTTGACAGGATGGTCTTGTTGATTTTTATTTGGGATATTTCTGTTCAAAGGAGGTTTGAATCCTTTCTTTCTCTGATCAGACTTCTCCTTCTTCTTATCCTTCCAATATTTATGCAAAGACTCTCTTCCCTTTCCTTGGTCATACATGTACTTATCCTTCTTAATGGTCTCATTCAATGTCTTGGGCTCACCATATTGAATCTTTTCTTTATAAAATGAAGGCAGTCCAATCAAAAACTTATGTATTTTCACCTTCTCATCCTTTATAAACCATATATACTTTAGCAGTCCTAAGAACTTATTTTCATACTCCACCATAGTCATGATTCCCAGCCTAAGTTCAAATAACTCTTTCATTTTCTTGTCATAGAAGTGCTCTGAAAGGTACTTCTTCTGAAAATATTTCTTGAATTGCTTCCAAGTGATCCTACTCTCATTTATATGTTCAACTTGCTTAATATGATCCCACCACATAGCATATTTTCCATGTATATGGTAAGTGGAAATCTTGAAATGATATGTTTATACCCCCTAATTCTGCAAAATGTGCAATAAACCATTTTTGTTAGAAATATGCATATCATAAAAAAATGTCAATTAATGCTACAGGTCCTTTTTCTTCTTAATTTATGAATATTTATATCACAATTCTCCAAATTATAATAATTCCAGGTTATTCTCCTCTGAATCAACTTTCCAACAACTGTACTCATGCCTCGATCTGATCTTTGAGCTGAAATTTATGGCTTCCTGAAAAATCCACTTTCACCCCATTTGTGCATTTTCTCCACGAGTGTAATTTTATTGAAATTCCAACTTCTCCCAACTGTGGAATAAAATATGTCAAGAACTAGAGAATTTTTTTTATCAAGTTTTCAATATGATTCTCCAGTCAAAAAATGCATCAATCTGGAAATGACCATTATTTCGGACTTTATGACAAATCTAAGAAAAAATAGACAATGATCCTCTTTGGAATTTTTGTAGATATCCTCTCTATGGAAAAAACCCATAGGTTTCATTTCCATCCAAATTAATATTTTCTAGTTATGGAAAAAATATGAAAATGGATCCATACTTGTTTATTTTTTAAACTGATGGGAAATTTTGCCTATGTGGAAATCTACACCATTGATATCAACTTGGAAGAGATCTATACCATTGATCTTCTTCAAAATCTATTTCCATTGGAAAGATTAAAATTGTTGGTTATGAGAACTCCAACTCTATTGGACTTCATCCATTAGAAACTCCAATTGGCGAGGTATGCAAATCCCTTTGAAATCTGGAATCTGAAACGATATCGAACTCATCTCATCGGAAGACCTCCGTCGGAGGACACAACTTGCCATGCTCTTCATCCTTTCTGAAATTCGAGCTCCGATAGCCTCCTTCTGAAGACTTTCATTCGACTATTACGTGGCACTAGCATATTCACCCACTCTTGATGACATGTCCTCTGACTTGGCATGCTGATGTGGCAAATTACGTGGAATTCTCCTCATCCCTCAACCCTTCCAAGAAAACATGCTATTCTGATAGATCAAATGGTCAGGAATAGTATTGATCAATGAACATAATCATATCAAGGTCCAAAACTATGCACTTCTTACCTCAGTTAGACTGAATTCATCAAAACGTTTCTGAATGAGCTCTTAAACACTTTTCTGAAAAAAAATCTCTGCAAGATATGACGACTGAGAATGAACCCGAATGATATGATGGCTCTTGTTATTCCAGGCTCCTGTCATCAGACTCCTCCCTTCGAATTCAACCTCATGTCCAACTCCAAGTATTTTCTGACACTTCCTTCCAGAAGGCTTTTCGGGAATGGCACAACCCGATCCCCAAGTGAATCTCGACCTTTGATTCTCCAGGTCGAATTAATTTGGTTCATGACTCCAAAAAACAACAAAATCACCATGAAACTCATAGGAATTCAAATTCCAAGGCCAAATTCGACTCGCAACTTTAGATCGGCATATAAACCACTCTTTGACTACTTTGAAGCGGTGATAGATCGACGCCATAAACCACTTCTTTGACTACTTTGAAGCAGTGAAATTTGAAATCTACTTAAAATTTGGGGATTTCACTTATGTTCTTCTCTATTTTCCCCCCAAATTCATCATAGACAAAAATGCAACAAAAAATTTGTCAAATTTGCACTAGTTCTGGCCCATACTGTAAATGTGTTGAACTTGCACATAATAGATCTAGCTAAACAATGATACACACATTTGCAGAGAGAATTGGAAAAAGAAGAAGGAAAGAAAGAATGGAAGAATTCTCATTAATCCTTTTCCACACTCAAAGAGTGAATAATTTACAATAGATATAGGATACATGAGTAAATAATGATCCATAGTGGTGGTCTAGAGTAATATAGACACACACTAACAGTTACAGGAGTAAATTGCCACCTAGTCTAGTCTCTCAGGCAGTTACGAGAGTGAATTGCCACCTAACTGAGTTAACTAGTCAACTAGTCTTCAGTTAACTAATTGAACAAAGAGTAGTGAGGAGTTAATTGCGGAAATCAATGATAATGCGCAAGTCTGGTGATGATCCCAAGGCAAGTGTGCATTAGTTGGTGATGATCCCAATGTTGCATGGTGACAAAACCAATGCAACATCTAAACTCAACTCAACTAGTCAAACGAAAGTGTCAACTAAAAGAGAATATTCTCTAGGTGGAATATTCTCTCCTAAAATATAGGAGCCCGGATAATGATTAATTATGAATAATAAACAAGGAAAAACCTTAGGAAAAATAAATCCTAGGTGTGTGTGAAGTAACTCCAACACCCCCCCTGAACATCACTATGGTAAAAAATAAAGAATGGGTCCCGACAACGAGGCCATATTAGGTACCCAAATACAAAAGATACACTGAAATAAAGTGAGGGAAGAGGGAAAACCTCATGGGAAACCCCCCCAACTAAAAGTACGATGTATGTAAAAAAAAATGAGAAGGAACAAAAAACAGTTGCTAAGCAACCATGTCCTTCACTCCAAGAAGACCTCGCAACTATGCAAGTTTGTGCTCGTTGAAGATTTTGTTGAAGATGTAGATGTATGCACAGATTTGATGAAGTATATGCACCATTTATATGTCCATACATATCTAATTTATCCTCTTTTAATGAAAAATATCCAAATAAATTTTGGATGAAATTTTGAAAACCGTGCGGCCGTTTTCGGAAAAATGCTGAAAATTTGTTGATTTTAAAATGATCATAACTTCACTTCCCAGACTCCATTTTGGACAATATGTTTTTTGAAATTGGATATTTTCCCGAGAGGAATTCAAATATCCAATTTTTTTCTGCAAATTGTTCTAAGAAAATATCATAATGGAGTCTTATTTGTGCGGCTCTCTTTTTGTCTCCTGAGATTGATGCATGGTGCATGCAAAAGTGTCTGCATGTGACTCCTGAGATGCATGGAATGTATCTTCCACATGAATTTCAGAAAATAAATCTGAAGTGAAGTAGACATCAACTTCAATTAATGGAATACAAATTTCTATATATACTTGTGTAGAAGGCTCTTCAAACTGAGATGATTTATCTTCCAGTGGCTTTTCTACATTCTCTATCTTGTCAAAATTTTGCATGCATTCTTCCTTATTCCCAAATAAAACCTCCAATATTCTCCATAATTCATTTGGAGTGAATTCTTGTGAGTCATCATATACTTGATGGAAAACTTCAGGAGCAATAAAATAGAGGATACATCCTATGGCCATATCTTGTCTATTGAGAAAGTCATTTTTCTCATCGCCAAAATCAGGATCTACTTCCATTGCCATAGTTATTTGGTACAAGCTTCTATATCTGAGAATAAGAAAAATTGTTGGCTTCCATTCCAAATAGTTATGAGGCGTGAGAAGTATTTCTGGCGAATAATCCATCTTTTTGTTGTCTTCAACCTTCAGTACCTGCAAAAATAATTTGGTGTAGATTTTTCTTAGCAGTCCGTCAGATTTGATACCATGTAAATGTGTTGAACCTGCACATAATAGATCTAGATAAACAATGATACACACATTTTCAGAGAGAATTGGAAAAAGAAGAAGAAGGAGAGAAAGAATGAAAAAAATTGCATTAACTGTTTTCCACACTCAAAGAGTGAATAATTTACAATAGATATAGGATACATGAGTAAATAATGAGCCATAGTGGTGGTCTAAAGCAATCTGGACACACACCAACTGTTACAGGAGTAAACTGCCACCTAGTCTAGTCTCTCAAGCAGTTATGGGAATGAACTGCCACCTAGCTGAGTTAACTAGTCAACTAGTCTTCAATTAACTAATTGAACAAAGAGTAGTGAAGAGTTAACTGAGAAAATCAAGGGTAATGCGCAAGTCTGGTGATGATCCCAAGGCAAGTGCGCATTAGTTGGTGATGATCCCAATGTTGCATGGTGACAAAACCGATGCAGCATCTAAACTCAACTCAACTAGTCAAACAGAAGTGTCAACTAAAAGAGAATATTCTCTAGGTGGAATATTCTCTCCTAAAATATAGGAGATTGGATAATGACTAATTATGACTAATAAACAAGGGAAAACCTTAGGAAAAATAAATCATAGGTATGTGTGAAGTAACTCCAACACATACCATTCCGATGTTGAACCAGAAGCTCTGATACCAATCTGTAACATACCCAGCCACCCACAAGCTAGCCATGCTACTTCAATTTTAACACTTGAAAATGATTTCGAATTTTTGATGACATTTAATTAATAAAGAAGCATGAAAGAATCACATGCAATCATCAAGATTCATACTGCATCATAAAAGAAATGGAAGATATGCCATGCACAAAAATAATCAGCAAGTAGGCACATTAAAGACACATATCTCAGAGATATTAATTAATACATAGTAGAAATAAAAATATACAATCATAGAAACACATGACAAAGAACGTTTATCTTTAAAAAATGATTCACCAACTGGCTGGAGACAAAGGATGGTCCACCCAACCATAGATATTGTTGTTCCATGTTTCAACAAATAATATCACCCTCGAACCAGGGCTATGAATCCATACAGACAGTTCCATGGTGTCACTTAGCTTCCCAAACCAGTAATCACTCAAGCTCTCACAAGTTTCTCAACACACAACAATCCAATGTACACCAACTCTCTTCTCTCTAGCCTACACAACCCATGAGAATAAACCCTCTTCTCTTCTATGTAGTCCCTCAAGTTGTCCACCTCCTTCCATGGATATAGTGCATCTAGTCAAGAATCTTCATGCTGGGACTCTCATGATTCACAAATGTGAGAAAAATTTAGCACATGCCCATGCATCTCATGCATACAAGTGTCAATTCATGGCTAGAATACACTAACAATTTCTACAACTAGCAAAACAATGGGTCCTTTCCAACAATTCGTTTTTCTTTTCCATGCCAAGATCCAAAATGAATTAGGAATGATGAAATGGGTGAAAGAGAGAATGGAGAGAGAGAACAAAATGAAGAGTGTGAACTCCCAAACATCCCAAAGATGGGTTTATATATTTATTGGAATTAAAGAACTGTATGGACTTCCCCCAAGAATCTCATGTAATTGTTATTCTCCTTTAAAACCAAAATGGGTAAATAAAATATAAAATAAATACTTATCCCCTTAAGCCCCCCCCTCTCTGGTCAAATCATAGCCCCCTATAACTCTTGTCCTTGTCCATATAGTAGCCAACGATGTATTTTATTATTAATGATTATCAAAGCATTACATTTCCTAGTCACTCCAGCCTCTTTTAATTGTTTGGGCACTCTGGCCTTTCATCAAATAAACAAAATACATTATTTAATATGGGGACTCAAAACTGGGGTACTACAACATGAATGAGTTAACGGGCCTCACTTTTGTTACAAGAATCCCCCCTCCATGAAAATATGTGTATTTAAAGTCTTGTAGTGAATATGACCTCACCCTTGGTATAGGTTGAGAAGGGTTGGAGTGATCATGGCCTCACCCTTGATACTGATATCAATTGATATTTAATATTCTAAAATAAAATATCATTTACATGCATGGCATTTGGAAATGATATTTTAAATAATAAAAGTGCATTCATGAAATCACTACTCATGTAGGTAAAGTGTACCTACATGGGTCAAGTCTACCTGGCAGCCTCTGTTGGGTTATGATTCAAAATTTTTTCATTTGATGCGAGGGTGGTTTGAATTTAAATTTAAAACTACTGAGGATACATCACTTATCCTGGACCAGTTCTGGTTATTAGATGGAGGCAGTTTAATGTTGAAACATTGGCGAATCAGCTTCGACCTGGCACAATAATATTTCTGTCTGCGTCACTTCTGGGTCCTTTTACCTAGTTTTCCTTTACACCTCTGGAACGAGAAATCCTTAGAGGCCATTGGAAACACAGTTGGGTGCTTTATCAATGTTGTTAAATAGGCTCTCTTAGCATCAGAAAAAAAAAACTAGCAAGGGTCTTGTTAGAATTAGACATACATGTAGGTTTGTTGGAATCCATAGAAATTGACTGGAGAGGACATCATATTTGTCAAAAGTTGGATTACTTGGGAATTTCTTTTAGGTGCACATTTTTCCGACAGACAGATCACATGAGAAGACACTACCCTAGTTTTGTGGAGGAGGAACATTCAGAAGACACTATGCTAAATCTGTCGACCAGAGGCGACTCACCGGGAGTGGATTCTCAGGCTTTATTTCCAGATGCCTAAGGAGCTATTGACACACCCTACTCGAAAACCGTCACTGGTAAGTTAAAATATATTTTCCCTTCATTATTTTTCTCCTTGTCGGCTTGGGAAAAAGACATTCTGGATTCTTCCCCACTCTTGGGTGCGGGGTCCCTGATTTTACCCTCAGTGGATAAGTCACAGGCTCAGGAGGTTATTCGCCTACCTTTCACTATACCCATTAACTCTTTGTGGGGGGGATATCGGGTCTACCATCCTCGATTTCTATGAAGCCTCGAGAATTGTTTAGAACCACATGTGATACATTCCAAGATTTCTCCACTTCTGTTGATACCCTTTCCTGTGATTTAGAGGACTTGAGGGGTGTAGGAGCTATGCAATGTGAGACGGAAGGGGGTAGTATCAACCCATTTTTGGGAGAATTAGAAGATATAGATAGTTCCCTAGGTGTCGTTTTGGACACCTTGGTCCTGACCTATAGGGAGGCTTTCCCTCCTATACCTATCCCTACTTATTAGGGGAGAAATGTATCTCATACTCTAGAGCCCGGTGGGGTCTCGGGATGTCCAAATAATATAGGGCTAGGCTTTGGGAAATATTAAACTTGGTCTAAGGGGTTGGGATTTGAKCTCTCTCCAATAAATACTGGAAGTGCTCGTAAAAAGGTGGAATTCACTCTTTCTCTTCCAGAAGTAAATCAAGAAAGTCTCACAKATCTCAGGGAGCTTAGAGGCATGAAATCCCTTGAGAGAGCCAATCCATGATATTACTCTCCCTCAATATCAGAGGGGTGGGGGGCACCCTGAAATAAACCTCCTTTATAAGACTTCTTAGTATTACTTCTCCTGATATCATTTTCCTACAAGAAACGTTGGTTGATGGAACTAAGGCCATGACGTTTTTGAACAACTTTCTCCCCTATTGGTTAACCTATGTTGTTAGCTCGGTGGGAACCTCTAGGGGAATTTTAGTGACTTGGGACCCTTCAAAATTTGAACTAGTCCCTTACATCTTTTGTGGTGGAATTTTCCTGGTAGGTATCTATCTTTGGAATAAACATTCTATCACACTTCTTAATGTTTATGGACCCTGCATTAACAAAAAAATATTTTGGGACAAGGTGGCCACCAGGGGCCTGCTAGCACATAAAAATTTGATAGCAGTAGGGGAATTTAATCTCACATTAAACATCGGGGAGGTGTGTGGAGATTTGACACATCAGGACCAGTTGGCTGGGTACTTCAACAATATTTTTCAAGCACATTGTCTTGTGGATATAGCTTGGGACGAGATAGATCCAACTTGGCGTAATGGTCGAACAGGCACCGAGACTATCTCAAAATGCTTGGATCGGGTTTTTATGTTAGAAGATATGGAAATTGGAAAAGGTAGTATCAGGTCATGGGTGGCATATCCATATCTATCAGACCACGCTCCAATTCTATTGCAATTTGATTATCCTCCTTTTCTGATAGCTTATCCCTTTAAGTTAAATTCGAGTTGGTTTCTTAAGGAAGAATTCTCACTTATAGTAAAATATGTATGGAAAGATTCATTATTTCAAACCGAACTGGGGGTACAAAAATGGTCACTTTGGAAACTAAATAACCTAAAACAGAGAATCAAATCCTGGGCAAAAAAACTTAGAAGATAAAATATACAAGGACTGGAACGGCTGGAGGGTGAATTATAGGCCAGCCTACAAGCAGATTCACTGGAGGGAGGAAATCAAGGTAGGGACAACATATTGAAGCTACTAAATACTGAATGAAATAAGATCCTCCTAGCAGAAGAAATTTTATGGAGACAACAAAGCAGGGAAACCTGGATACAAAGCAAAGATCAAAATTCAAATTTCTTTCATCATTATGCAAGTTCTCGTAGAAATAAAAAATACATTTGGGAAATCAAAGATGAGACTAGACTTATCCATTATGGACAGGAAGCACTCAAGTCAATAGCTACAAATCACTTTAAATATTTTTTACGGGGCTTCTCATCACACAAGTAGTGTAGAACAAGTCTTTGTAGCCATACTTTTCTCTCGTTTCGTCACAGTGGAGGATTCTATAGTTTTGTATAGTCTCTACTCTAAGTAGGAAATATGGGAAGTCCTAAAGTTGTTTGCAAAAGATAAAATCCTGGGATCCTATGGTTGGACTGTAGATTTCTTTTTAAATTTCTTTGATTTAGTGGGTGTTGAACTCCTAGAAATGGTGGAAGATACAAGGTCTAGTGGAAAAGTGATAGGTTCTGTAAACTCGAATTTCTTGACACTTATCCCCAAAGTAAACAATCCTTCTACATTTGGCGATTACAAACCTATCTCTCTCTGTAACTTGTGTTATAAATTGATCTCAAAGGTTATCGCAAATAAAATAAATCATATACTTTCGCGGACTTTGTCAGGAGAACAATAGGGTTTCTTAAAAGGAAGACAGATTTTGGACGCCATTGGTACGACCCAAGAATGCTTGCATAGTATAAAGATGAATAAATCAAAGGTGATAATGTTCAAGCTAGATATAATGAAAGCATTTGACTGTATTGATTGGGAATTTTTACAATTGATTCTGATACAATCATACTTCAGTCAATAAAATTTGCATTCCTTATAAATGGTGGAGATTCACCTTTTTTCCACAGTGGCAGAGGATTGAGGTAGGGTTGTCCGCTCTCTCCATTGTTTTTTACATTGATCATGGAAGGTCTTAGCTTGCAACTAAAAAAAGGACTGGCTGAAGGGAAGCTGACAGGGGTGAAGGTTTCCAGGATTGTAAAGATCCTACATATTTTCTTTGTTGATGATGTTTTAATCATGACAAATGACTCCTTACAGGAATGGAAGGAAATACAAGACATTATGAGCGCCCTCTATAGTGCCTCGGGTCTAAATTTAAATTGGACAAAGTCAACCTTTCACTATGCTTGAATTCAAGAACATTCCTTGTAACTTTTTAAAGAGGTCTTCCCATACAACTTCGTAGACCTTTCTGAGGGATTTAAGTATCTTGGTTACTTTCTAAAAGTTGATTCTTATAAGGCAGTAGATTGGACTTGGATAGTGGAAAAGTTCAAGAAAAGAATTGGTCACTGGTGCAACCATCGGATCTCCTTAGGAGGACACTTTACTCTTATTAAAGAAGTAATCGAATGCCAACCTATTTTCTGGATGGCTCTAGCAGCCATACCAGCCTCAGTGCTAGACAAGATTAGAAGGTTAACTTACAACTTTCTATGGTCAGGTTATATAGAAAAACCACATCTTCATTTATGTAGTTGGGATTTACTTGCCAAAAAAAAACAAAAGGGAGGCTAGGGCATTAGAAATATTTTTCATTTCAAAAGAGATTTAGCTGCAAATTCATTCTGGCCTGTGCTAACGATGGAGGGGATTTGGAATTCAGTTATAAAAGACAAATATCTCCCCCATTGTTTGGTTTCCACCCGGTTCAGAACAACAAATACCACAGTGAGAGCGACCTCAAAGATTTGGACAAATCTTGTGAACTCAGTAAATTTGATTACCCACTGGCTGTGTTGGTATGTGGGGTCCAGACACTCGGAAATTATTGGTAAGGATTGTATCTTGGGCCTAGAAATTTCCTCTTTTCTTATCTCCACAACTCATAACTTCATTAAACCTTCAAAATATTAGATACCTTTACCAAGCAAGAGGTACCTCCAAGATTGACTTTTTAACAGTCAGCTAGAAAACCAATGATGAAATTGGGCTCACTGGCGACTTGACATTGAAATGGGATGACTTCTGTAAGGTGCTCTCGGGACTTGGAGTGCAACTACAAAACAAAGAGGATGAGCTTATGTGGACTGGGGGAGATAAATCGATACTTATTTTTGTCAAAAATATTTATACTACATTAACAAATAAACTCTGGCATCATACTATTGGTGGCTAGAAAAGACACATGTGGTCCTAGAACATAGCTTAAAAAGTTAGACTGTTCACCTGCCTAGCCATTGAAAATAAAATTCTTACTTGGGACATATTGCAATGGAAAGGATGGGAAGGTACCAACATTTTCCAAATTTGTTCAAGTGAATCAGAGACAATACTACACATATTTGTTAAGTTTCCTTTCACAAAACAAGTCTGGGATAGGATAAAAAAAGAACAAAAGTTAAATTTTGTTTTGGAAGGGAACTCTCTAACTATTTGTTATGAACATTGGGCCAAAAAAAAGAGAAACTATCTCACCCTTCCTTCTTTGGTATGTTGGTTTGTTTGGTTGGAATGAAACAATAATTTATTTGAAAATGGGAACCCTTCTGTAAGTGCAGTCGTTTATAAAACACTTGGAATTGCTGCAAAATCGACCACTGCAACAAAATTAGTGATCCAAAAAAAGTCAAGATCCACTTACAAGGAGGCACACCTGCAGGTTGGTTTGATGGAGAAACACAGTCAAACAGATTTCATAGTGGAGCAGGGGGGTTGCTAAGGTTAACTAAAAATTCTTATTACAAATGGACCTTTAACTATGGTCCAGGAACCAACACTAGGATAAAATTACTCAGAGTCTGGGCTACACTAAACTTGGTAGCTAGACTCAACATTGAAGCATTACAAATATTTGGTGACTCCAAAATCATAATCGACTAGTTGAACCGCAGAGGAAATTTGCAGGTTATTTCTCTTTTGGGTTGGAAGGACAGAATTAGAGAGCTACAAGCCATATTCGGGGAGATCCACTTCACACATATCTATTGATATCACAACAAGGATGTTGATTTACTCTCCAAGATTGAACTCTAGAAGCAAGAAGGAAAAATCACATACAACCACTGGGTTGATGGACATGAGGGTTCCACTCTCTTTCTTAACCTCTTTTAGCATCTATCCATCTTATAGTGTTATATTTCTATAAAATCAGCTGAAGTGTGATAATTTCTTTTTTAAGGATACATTGTTTTAGCAAAGGGATAGTCAAAATTACAGTCCATTCATTTTGTGTCATATAAATCAGATCCTATTAAATGCAACAAACTAGTACATAAATTTTTCTCAGTTTAAAGTTTGTAAAAAACTTTGAAGGTTGTATGTAAATGGCTCATTCTTTTGCCATATGAACAAATTATATATTAATATAATGAGCAATTTTCTGTTGGAAAAACAAATAAAACATACCCATTAAAATAGAAGGAACATATATATGAAAAATAAATTTGATTTTGTTTACAATTAGAAAATGGAAAATATGTCGTAGAAACTTTCTATTTTAGAAAATTTATTTAATTAAAAATGAAAATATTATGTGCACACAACCACATACAAGTTTGAAAATATAGAAAAAAAAAATGAATAAAAAAAAAATTTAATTTGAAATTGAATGAATAATATATTTAAGCTAAACTAAATCTTATATACCTTTATATTTAATATACTATATTTTAATATCATTCAAATACTTTAAAAATTTGTTATAAAGTGAACTTTATAATTTTAATAATAATAATTAGCATACTCTATGACAGGTGAATGAGAATGCCAAAGTAAATTAAGGAAGATTTTGAGATTAACATCGTTATTAAAAATCATAAAAATATTGCAATTAAATTATTTTATTTCAAAATTTGTCATGAAACATTTACATTTCTGAGTTAAATTATTTTATTTTAAAATTTACCATAAAAACATTTGCTATACACTATATTTATAGATCTCACATAGCTTTTATGAACAAATTTAATAAATTGTAATTTAATTGTATTTTATATTTAATTTGATATATTATTTATCTGTGATGTGATGTTGGAAATTAAATATAAAAAAGAAGAGGAGAAAAGGTAAGATTTATGTAAGAAATTAAAATGATGAAAAAAAAAACATATAAGGTTGAACTTTATAAAATATGTTTTATAAATATTTTATATATTAAATTTGATGTTTGTTGTATTTGGTATATGTAGGAGGGTTTGTTTAATATAAAATATTGTTATAGGATATTTATTGACTTGGTTGTTAATTGGGTATAATTTGAGTGCTTATGGGATTACCCTCCCCACCTAAATTTGTTAAATTTTATATTAGATATTCTATATTTAATTGTATTTGATTTTATAAAATTAATTAAGGTATTATTATAGGATATTTATTGACATAGTTATTTTATATAATTTGTTAAATTGTATTTTATAAGTAAAATTTTTCATTAAAGTTAATTCTCACTAATAAGTTGTATGTTTTTCTCAATTTTTTGGTTTGTCTCACATGTTGAATGAAGATTGTTAAATTTTTAACTTTAGTAGAAAAATTCAATAAGGATTTTGATGGTATTGAGTTTGATTTTTAATCATTTTGATATTAATATTAACATTTCCCACTTACCACATAAAGTGGGGAGTATAAATTCCTCTTTGTAGGATGTGTTGTGCAGGGGTGTGGGTGTGTAAAATAATAACTTTTAAAACTATAAAATCCTCTTCACTTGTGTGTTATCTCTTATTGGTTGTGAGTATATAAGTCCCAGCATACCATGATCCTTATGGTAATGGGGGAAACCACCTCCCACTAACACAATGGTTAATTGGTTATGAGGTGAGTATGTTTCTTGCACAACCTTCCCCTTCTCCTTTGTGGGATGTGTTGTGTGGGTCCCTTTGTGTGAAACAATAATCAAATATGCTTATCTTATTACATCTTCAAATAGCTTCTATGACTACAAAATATCCTCTCCACTTGTGTGTTATTCCTTATTGGTCATAAGAGTTGGTTTGCAACAACATATAAGTCCCAACACACCATGATCCATGTGCTAAAGAATACAATGATAATGCCTAGTTTCATTAGTTATTTATTATAAAAATAACAATATGGAAGGGGAAAAAATGAACTCTAAGCATAAAACCTTTAAATTCTTTGTTACATCATCAAAAAAATTGTAGAAAACTAATCAACATTTTGGCTTGGAATTATTTGGAGCAAGGACCAAATTTGAAGAGTGAGGTCATATTTCAATTTGAAAGGTTGTTTCAGGACTATTTTTTATATTAATGTGCGAAATTTTTTTATTCTTGTTAAAAATCTATAAGAAATGAATGAATGTGTCAAAATTTTTATTCTTTCTAAAAAAATCCAATAAATAAATAAATAAATCATTCATTTAAAAACTCTAACATAAATTTATGTGTCAAACTACTTTTGATTAATTTTAAAACCTCCTCTATATATAAATGAAGAATATTACCTAATTAGTGAACCCACCCTCACTGGTATTACATTTATTTATGTTTTTCCTCTTTTTATATTTTTGTGTAACATTGGGCACACTATAAGCAACTAAGTATAACACTTTATTTAGTGGCATTTATACCATGCTTGCAATTCTCAAAGTATGTTTTGAAAGAAAATTAAAACTTATGAAGTTTTGATAATATTCATTCCAACGAAGGTTGCAACTCCTAATATTTGTGTCATTCTAATTTTTAAATCTTGGATGATATTGAATTGTGTAGCAGAAATTTAAGGAAGTGTAGAAGTTGTAGATGCTTTTTCTTTCAACATCAAGGTGCATTACACACAACCTACATCTATTGATTATTTTTATGTGTGTAGCATTTCCATGAAGTCTGCTTGTTTTTATCAAACCCTAAAAAATAAAAATAAATCATTTATGTCAAGTTTGCTATCAACTTTCCCATGATAGCTAATATGTGGAATTTGTAATCTACCATTTTTATCAAACCTTGAAAAATGAGAAAAATAAAGTTATTAGCCAAGCCTTTAATAATTTGTTTCATGGCCAAATTTCTAGCACTATCATTAGGTTGACTTCTTTCATGAGCCCTTATGACACAATTGTTCTCTCTAGGGCTTGGGTTGGGTTTCCTTTACCTATCTTCAAGACCTCAATGTTCATCCTTAGCAGAGAGAAAATCTGAGAGTTCCAATAAGGGAGACTTATTCTAAAATAGAGTACACAAAACATGACAATTCCAATGAATGGTATTATAAAACAGAGTACACATGATAGTAGAATCTTCTGGCACTTAAATTATGCAATAATCCCCTCATAAATGAAAAATACACAAATTTGTGACATTTACATGTCTTTATCTATTTTCAAACAAAAGGATAATTAGCTAAGACAAATTTACTTAATTATCCAATGTCCATTTACTTAGNTCTGGCACTTAAATTATGCAATAATCCCCTCATAAATGAAAAATACACAAATTTGTGACATTTACATGTCTTTATCTATTTTCAAACAAAAGGATAATTAGCTAAGACAAATTTACTTAATTATCCAATGTCCATTTACTTAGATTTACAAAAACAAATTTGTCTAATTTTATTTATTTATTTATTTTACTCTCATTCATTATTAAAAAAAAATCAATTTATTATAATTTTTTATTTTATTTTATACAATATTACTAATCATTTTTTATTTTATAAATATAATAATTAATTTTATTTTTATATTTTAAATTAAATTTGACTATATATATGTATTAAACTCATTTTAATTTAATTTTTATAATTTAATTTTAATTTTTTATAAATATTTTTTTTCATTTATTTATTTTTTAAATAAAATTTCAACGTGACCGTAAGCCTTGATCCCAATATGGTCAGTGGAAAAGTTGTGTTGTGGACCGAGAGTCATTTCTTACCGGCAACCTGTGTCGATTCCAATTCTGAAGACAAAGTTAAAGCTTATATCAACAACACCAAAAATTCTACAGCAACCATTAAAGCCGAGGGACTGACCGTGGCTCCGCCAGATCACCGCTTTGTGGGATAGACTGTGGAGTCCGCACAGTTTTAGATAAGCATAAAAGGAGGCGGCGGTACAGTTATATTACATTCATTTTGATTTGTCTTTGATGAGAGGTGATATTAGTTAGGTGGTATTTGAAAACCTATAAACTCAGTAAAAGCTTACATTAAGATGCATTCGACATAAATATATTTTTATATTTAATATAACTATATTTTAATATTATTAAAATACTTTAAAAAATTGTTATATATTTAATATAACTATATTTTAATATTATTAAAATACTTTAAAAAATTGTTATAAAGTGAACTTTATAATTTTAATAATAATAATTAAAAAAAATTATAAACAAATATCAAATTCTCTATAAAGGTATTATCAAATTTCCTTTTAACTCTCAATCTTTGAAATGAAGTTTATTAAACATACTTATAAATATTACACTCAATAATATGCATTGTATCTATATCCATTATATCCAAAATCCAAACATAATCACCCATACAATAATAATAATAATAATAAATTATTTTTTTAATGCCTATTTTATATTGAGATGACTTTTACATTAAACTTCCTATGGAAAAATCATGAAAAGTTGAATACACTATTAGACTATTATACATAACCAGATCTCCTAGAAGCTTTAAGGCGAAACAACAACCGACATAAAGCCTTGTCGGTGTGCATTATACGTAATTTGTCAAATATTATAAAAARAAATTGAAGGACAAGGAGCAGATATGATATGTATCCGTGAAACTTGTTGAATTGCACCACTAGTAACCCTACATAAAAGAGACTTGGAATTATTAGTGGATGTCTATTAAAACATGTGTTCATTTTTTAATTTGTAAACCAAAACTCCATTCCAATTCACAACTTAATAATAAGATTAACACAATACTTAAAAGACATATTTTTTCTGAATCATAATTTAATTAAGATTAGCATCATAGTTACATAACTTTTCTTTAGTTTCAAGAATTTTAAGAGTTTTCTTTTTAGTTTGAAAGTTTATTATGCGATATTGTTATTTTCTTTTGACTTGTGTTTTCCATTTTTTTTATTTTTATTTTTTATTCTTGTATATGGTTTTATGATAAAGATGTTGTCATGTGGGAAATACTTACATTATTATATATTGGTTTTTAAAAAAAATGTTATATATATATATATATGAGAAATTTGATATGTATACTTAATATTAAAAATGTTATATAAAAATATAAATGGAGAAATATTGTTATAATATAAGTATAGATATGTTAACAATAATCAGAATTGTATTTTTACATATCCATATTTGMATAATTTAAATATCTGTATAATTTTTGAGTTCGAGTTTTACAAAGTTTAATGACAATACAACTAGCCTAAATCCATCTTAAATGATACAAAACATTATACCTCAAGATATTTAATCCTCTAAATACTTGATAGATCCTCTACATCCATTGACAAGATTAGACATATATCTTCACTTATGTTCTCCCCCATTTCTCTCCAAAGTCATTGAACCTTGCATTTTTTGGACCTTGCTACAATGAATATAGAGAGAAGATTATCTAGGAAATATACTGAAAGATTGAACTGAGTTGAAAGATCATGAGAGTTTATAACATGGCACAAGCCTAAGAAGATTAGCATCCATTAGAGTAAATTTTTGACAAAGAAAAGATTTGATCACATAGAGGTATGTGTACACGAAATTAAAGGATAAAGATATTTTAAGAGAGAATTTCGAAGTGATGGCATAGAATTAAAGAAACAATAATATAATATTTGGGGAGTGAAATATCAATTTCTAAATCCAATACATAATTTTTGATAAGTGGTAGACATACATAATTTTTGATAAGTGGTAGACATATTTCAAGGTGCAATACACATATTTTACATAATTTTTTATAAGTGGTAGACATATTACATCATTTTTGATAAGTGGTAGACATACATAATTTTTGATAAGTGATAGACATATTTCAAGGTGTAATACACATATTTTACATATTTTTTGATAAGTGGTAGACATATTTCAAGGTGCAATATACATATTTTACATAATTTTGAATAAGTGGTAGACATATTTCAAGGTGCAATACACATATTTTTCAGGTGGAACACACATATTTGGAAGTGGAATGCATAGTATCTAAAAAGAATACACAAAAATCGAGAACAACATGGAATTTGAAGAGACAAAGCACCAAATTTGAAAATAAACAATGTAGAATATTGGAGGACCATGCACAAAATTTGAATATGCCATGCATAAAATTAGAGGAAAGCATACTTAAATTGAAAAGGCACTACATATAATTCAAGGAAAATGCACAACACTTGAATAGATAATGCACATTATTCAAAGAATCATGCTAACAAATGGGAATACATGAGACTATTGGTAAGTTTTGAAATTAATTTTCAACAATTTGTTTCATAGTATTACATAAAATTGTTTGTTTTTTCATGAACGTTTGGTGGGTAAAAATTAATAAATATTTTTGCAACAACATTGTATAATAGAGAGGTGATTGATATATTGGTGTTTTATCCTTTTTTTAAAAGCAATTTTGGGTTTCTTAGGGTTGTTTGATTTTTTCATGGGTAGTTGGTGTTTTCATATTGAAATAAATGTTCACAAGTATTTCAAAAATATTGGTGAATAATACTAAAAGTTCAATTGTCACAACTTCAATGTTTGGAAGTAAGACATTATAGTCATCATTTAATATAGACAATTGTTAGGTGTGATTTGAGAGATATTGATGGTTAAGATCAATAATTTGATTTCAAACATAGAGAATTGGTAGTGTTTATAAAATGTTTGTGACAGATGACATACTTGCGTTAGTACAAGACACTAATGTGCATTAGTACAAGACACTGATGATGTCTTCATAATTTGGTCAAGAGTATGAAATATGTATAAGACTTACAATAGAGATAGATATTTTTATATCAAAATTTTGTTGTTTTTTTTATGAATATGGAAGATTGTGATTCAATTTTAAAACAATTGCTACAATTCAAAAGCATTTGGGATCAATTGTTTGCAATAAGAAGAAAGTAGATGAAGAATATATCATTGTGATTGCTTTCAAGGATTTGCTCCTCTCTTTTGAGAATTTTATTTATAAAACCATGAATTCACATTGAAATAAACTAATGTGATAAGTTGTGACATAGTCACTTATTAATGAAGGATTAATGGAATTGTAATTAAAAAGAGGCAGTGGAGTGTTTAATAGTTCCTTTCCAACAAATATTAAGGGAAAAGGGGAGCTATACTAAGACAGAAATAATGGGTCCAATAATCTAAAACATTCCATTTCAAGTAAACCAACAAACAATGTGAAGTGTTATTATTGTGGTAAATTTGGTCATATTAGGAAAGAATGTAGGTAAAGATTGTGGGATGAGAAATAAAATCATGGCATTGAGAATAAGTAGGTCAATGTTGCACAACACGAACACGAAGAGTTCTATTCTTTTGTGGCATATCATATGAAAGACAAGCCAATAGATTGGTTATTTGAATATGGAGCTTCAAATCATATGAATAACATAGGTGACTAGTTTGTTTATTTGTGGAAGACAAAGCCATGTTAGAAATGATGATTTCTGGGCAACAAGACAAAGCACTTTCTATAAGGGAACACCAATGTGAAGGTCAAGGTAAGAGGTAAGATCCTCAATTTTAAGAATGCATTTTACATTCATGGTTTAAGTAAACAAATATACATTTCCATTAATAATTACAAATCATAATTTATTTTTGGATGTGATATTTCGAGAAAAAAGTATGCATTGTTAGTCATAAAAGGAGTAATAAGATGATTGAATCAATTATAGAGAAAAGGTTGTACATGATTGTGGATGATGAAGTGGAATAATGACTTTCTTTGGGTACTATAAATGAAATTAGAAATAGCAATAACAATATATGGCACCAACTTAGGTATGGGCATTTGGGTTTTCAATACCTTTCCTCACTAACAATGGGTAAACTAACATTTGGAATGCTAGATATGCATGAGAAGAAGGGAGCTTATTATGTGAAGCATGATTTGTCGGAAAACAACATAGATTATCCTCTTATGAAGAAAAGAATCAGAGAACCAAAGGTATTTTGGATGTTGTCCATGGTCATAACTTTGGTCCTATGAGAAAAACTTTAGTGGTCGGTGCAAGGAATTTTTTGTTTCTTATTGATTATTTTTCTAGAAAACGTGGGTTTGTTTTCTCAAAAATAAATCAAAGGATTTTGTTGAGACCGAAGTCTTTAATGTATTGATAGAGAAATAAACCTATTGAAGTATCAATTCCCTTTATAATGATAATGGACATGAATATATCTCTAAAGAGTTTGTTGTTTTTTAAACAAAGAAGACATTTAGAAACGTTTTTTTTCTCAATAAACTCCACAATAAATCAATTCAAAGAGATAAGAAATCACATAGTTGTTGTAGCGTATGTTGGATTGTAGAGTGGTGCAAAATAATTATTGAGTAGAAGTGCTATTTACTATATTGTATAATTGCTCAATGTTTTCCTTCCCTTTGTAATGATAATGGGCACAAATATATCTCTAAAGAGCTTGTTGTTTTTTAAATAAAGAAGACATTTATAAACATTTTTTTCCTCAATAAACTCCACAATAAATGGATTCAAAGAGACAAGAAATCACATAGTTATAGTAATGTATGTTGAATTGCAGAGTAGTGCAAAATAATTATTGAGTAGAAGTACTATATACTATATTGTATACTTTCTCAATATTTTCCTTACAAAAGTAGCATACAAGGTCACCCATATGAGGCTTAACCAAGAGTAAAGCTACATGTTAGTCACCTCAATTTTTTTTAGATATGTTCTTTATGTTTTGGTTTTGGAAGAGAAGTGAACCGAATTAAATCTAAATGTATGAAGTTAATGTTTTTTTTTTGTACTAGTGATCAACAAAGGTTTATAGAGTATTTTATGTGAACAATAACAATATGAAAATGAATTGTCATGTGACTATGGATGAATGTAAACTAATTTCATAAATATGATCAAAATATGACTAAACTAGATAATAAATATGATCAAAACATGAGTAAACTAGATTATAAATATGATCAATTTTTTTATTAATGATGTTTTTTTATAATTAAAAATCAATCAAGTCAATAGTAAGCAAGTGTAGGTTCAAAATAATCATCGAGCATCATCGAGCAATAGTGTGCATGAAAAGAACAATGACAATGGAGCTAAAAATACTAAAACACAGACCGATGTCAAATTTTATATAAGTACAAAGTATAGAAATAATATATGAGTGGTACCTCACACCTTGCTAGATGTGAGGTTGGAGTAGCTTCCTCAATTGAAAGAAACATGGCTAAGTAGGAGATCTTTAAGGAATGATAAGAAAACTAGAACATTTTAAAGTTTGTGTTAATGCTATTTTTTCACAATTCCAATCTCAACTATGGTGAAGACAAAGGCATGAGGGTGAAAGGGCCATGAAGCTCAAGTATAATGCACTTATGAGACATTTAACACTTGTGCATTTGAGGATCTACCTCTAGATAATAAACCCAATGCCTACAAATGCACTTATATGACACATACTATAAATAGTCATTAGATAAATATGAAGAAAGGTCGGCGGAAAAGGGTTTTTCTTGGCCGAGTGGATTACAAGGAAACTTTTTCTCTAATAATGGAGTTTGTCACACTCAAATCAGTGATAGGTATGGAAACATTATTTGACTAGAAGATTATCAAATGGACATAAATAGCACTTTTCTTGGTGATGATTTAGAGGAGGAAGTATTTATGTATCAACCATAAAATCCATGTAAGATCCCAGATTTGGTTTTCTTGCTATATATAATCCATCTATGCTTAATTTATTAAGGAGTGCTCATTAGTTAAGGCCCCATTCGTTTGTGATAATTGTATAAAGAGATGTTCCGTAATGTATTCAAATAGTTGGAATCCCAAGTGCAAGGTTCTTATTATTCAAAAAAATATGCTTTAATAGTATAATAAAATGCAATGTTTGAAAAATAGGCAAATGCTAATGTGCATAGTAACAAATAATGCATAATAACTTCTTAAAGAGATGGGAAATTGGTTGTTATGCGGTGTAACTATATTAGTGCTGATTGTGTGATGAAGCTATATTGATATCGATTGTGTGAAGAAATGGCTAGATATATGATATAGTTATAATTCCCCTCTTTCAACTAGATTTATTATTGATTTGATATTATTATTTTTGAGGGTGTCCAAATGTGTGGGTGAATTGACTTTGTCTATGAATATATTTTGATTACATTTATGATTAATTTTTTTTTTTTTTGGTTGACATGACTTCTTTTTTTAATGTTTGATGAGATCATTATGTATAAATTATGAACATATTGAAACTTTCTTGATGTTATTAAATATTATGATTGGGTGTACATACTTATTTCATTTGATTTGATGATGGATAAATATAATTTAATGTGTTTTGCAAAACTATTGATGATTTTTCGTGTGACAAGCAAGAACTACATGTAAATGGACTCTAGGTTGAGTCAAGTTATATGGATTCAAGTTGGCGTTAGGAGACCTATG
Organism: Picea sitchensis; assembly: GCA_010110895.2. Taxonomy (NCBI): domain Eukaryota; kingdom Viridiplantae; phylum Streptophyta; class Pinopsida; order Pinales; family Pinaceae; genus Picea; species Picea sitchensis. The sequence continues at coordinate 162,628 of SNQJ01S0031261.1, read as the reverse complement.
TTTCAATTTTGATATTATTTTGGAAACATGTGATTAGGATTTATACTTTCTTTGGACAATTTTGTTTGATATGTGTCTTTAGATGTGTGTAAAGATAAGGATGAGTATTACCAATTAAGCTTACACATGAGCAAGGGTTATAGGAAGGGGGCGTGACATATGCACTATTGGGAGAGGGGGAGTAGTTTTCCTACTACTACCCTACTAGCAACTTCCTTTGGGTAATGGAATAGAGAATTCATGTGCTCACATAGGAGGTGACACATTGTTGTGAGGGCAGACCTCAAATTCAGTTGCTCATGAGTTTTAGTTGAAGTAGTGATTTCATCAAGTTCCTTAGGTTCTCCATCATCCATGATATCAATCACAATTTTCCCTTGTGGTATAATTGAAGTTTAAACAAAGTTAGCTTCTTGGAAGGCTGTCAGTGCTTCCTGTAGACTCAGTAATGGTTGGAGGCTAGGAATTATATCCAACAAGAGAGATAATTGTTCCTTAGAAATAGGTTGTAAGAGCTCACGGTGCTAAACTGTAGAACCATGAGGGGCACATGTGACCATGACACTTTTTCTCGTATGTAACCCAACATCAAAATGAGGTCTTGGAGAGAGGAACGACACTGCAACAAAGAGAGGTTGTATTGTTTATGGTTTCTAGATCCCTTGACGTAACCCATGACAAAATCTAGACAATAAGAACATGAGGTCCTTATTCCTTAGTGACCAATAGTCTCTCACTAAGAGTAAATATGAGTGAGTTAACAGGGTCTTACTTGTGTTACCTCAATTTTCCCTCTATGAGAATATATGTATTTAAAGGGTTGGAGTAAACACAAGCTCATTTACATGGCCTCACCCTTGATACCATTACTAGTTGATATTTATTGTTATAAGATAAAGTATCATTTACATGCATGGAATTTGGAAATGATATTCTAAATAATAAAAGTGCATTCATGAAATTTCTACTCAAGTAGGTAAAGTGCACCCATTAAAATAGAAGGGACATATATGGGAAACATAAATTCGATTTCATTTTCAATTAGAAAATGGAAAATATGCAGTAGAAACATGTAAACAATAAAATACATTCATTTTCTAAAAACATGTAAACAATAAAATACATTCATTTTCTATTTTAGAGGGTTTATTTAATTAAAAATAGCAATATTATGTGCACACGCCCCCATAGGAGTTTGAAAATATAGGAAGGAAAGTGAATGAGTCAAAAAATAAATTAGTTTGGAGTTGGGTGATTAATAGGTATTTAAGTTAATTATAAATTATAAATTGTATATGGGAAAGACATATGGCTTAGTGAATAATAGGCATATTAGTGAATTAAAAATTAGGAATTATGCATGGAAGGGAACATGGCATCTTAAAAAAGTATTAGAAAACAAGAAGATGGGTGACCATGAGAGGCACCTTATGCATCCTAATGCTAAATGAATGTGATAATATTGAAACTTTTCATCACGAAATTAAAGAGTTTTGATGCAGGAGCATCAAAGGAAATTCATGATTCTGAGCCTAAGAGGGTCAAACCATTTACTAAAGGGGGTTGGTTACCTTAATTTTCAATTTCGTTTATAATAAGTAGGTGAAGAGACCTCTAGAATACATCTAGCTTGAGTTTGACTGTAATTGGTTGTGATAGGTGTGATTATGTTCCTAATTTTTTAGAACAAAGTGAGTGATTTGGGGATGTGTTGAGATTTATTTGGGATCTGGTTGTTAGATCTAGAGGAGAGCTCATAGAGCTATATCAAAATGTGTAATTTGTTATGGATTAGTAAGTTGGAGAGAGTGAGGTTGTGTGTAGTAAACACAAAGGAACTTTGAGACAGTGTCATCTTGAGTTATGATATTGAATATTTGAAATCATAGTTGAATTTATCTATGGAACCCATGTCTCAATGTTTCTTAGAGTAATTCTGGTGTGAATAATATTAGATTACTTGATCCAGGTGGATATTGGTGGCCACCCACCTATTCCAACTTGCTCCTCTTTACAATTTTTAGTTCAACATGTTCTTCTGTAATTCTTTGTAATTGTGGGTTCTACACTTTTGGGGTTGTTTTAAGCACTGCACAACTTCCGGGTGGAGATTGGTGGCCGCCCACCTAATCTAATTGGATTATTTTGGAAGTTTTCATGTCAGTACATATTTATGTACTTCCAGGGCCGTTTTGGAGCCCTAAACAATGTTTTTTTGGCTTGCCACAATAAAACTGTAGATGAAGTTAGACATTTCCAATGGGTTATCATGTTCCTAAAACAAAGTTCATATGCAAAAATTACAACCCTAGTAATTTGAGGTACCAACTTACATAAGTTAGGTTTTTGGATGTATAGGGTTTTGGCATTCATGGGAATGTTAGAAAGGCCTCTGGAACCTCATTATAATCATTCTRATCAGAAATATGTGCATAGAAGCCACATCTCTTCTCAGAGATAGCTACCACCATTCGAGCAAGTTGTTTTCAATTTTGTAGTTTTACAATTTYAGTCTATTTTATTTATTCAATAGAAGTTATTGTTCACTAGATATTCGTTGTGTTTCTCCGTATCTCTGTGTTATTGTATTCAGTATGTTATTCATTTCATTCTGCTCATAAATWCRGATCATTACTCCTCCAATAGTGGATCAAATACACTCTTAAGTAAATCCTTTGATTATATAGAAAATTGTAGTGAATTTTGTATTCTACAGGAACCTCCATATATGACCGTCAGATCTGAAGTGGAAGTGTTGGAACCATTGTATCTTTCTCTACAAGAGGATAGAAATAGATTGAAATAATCGTTGATCGTTGATCATACTTAGATCAACGATGCTCATTCTTCATTGATTGAACTAAGGAGATCGAGTCACACTGTCGGATCATGACTGGAGTGGAATATATATGGTGGAGAACCTTTTCGCATTTTAAAGTTGACATATCATTAATTGGAAATCCAAACATGAATAAATCCTTAGTGTTGATCCATCGAGAAAATTCACATATTGAGAGTAAGTCCAACTGTAACTATGTGGCACTACTAAATTCACATATAGAGATAAGATTGGAGATGGATATTGATCCAATAGGGCTATCAAGTGGTATCCGAGCCTCTTGAGTATTGTATTCAACAACCATGCCTCCCAGGAGGAGAGGTATGCCAACAAATGTTGTTGTTACAGAATTTCATAATGAACTAAGGAGATTTTAGGCTAGAATGGAAGCCATGGAAGCAACTCAGAGGAGAGAGCTTGACACACGAGACATCAATGAGTTTGAAGACACAATCTCTAGTGAAGGAGGAGAAGTCCTAGGAGATGAAAAAATTGAGGAGAAGTTGTTAAGGCTGGTTACAAAGGTAGGAGCCAGACCTAAAATGGAAGTTCCAATGTATGAGGGGAACTTGAATGTTGAGGAATTGCTTGATTGGATCAATGCAATGGACAAGTATTTTGATTACAAGGACATAGATGAAGAGAAGAGAGTCAAGCATGTTGTAACTAGGATGAAAGCACATACAACCTTAGGGTGGGATGAATTACAGGATAACGAAATAAGGAAAGGAGAAGCTAAGATTAAGAGTTGGGATAGAATGGTAGACAAGTTTAAGGCCAAATTTATGCCAAAAGAAAAACTAAATATGTTAATAAAGTTACAAAATTTGAGACAAAAGTGTATGTCAATGAAGGAGTACATTGAAGAGTTCTATAGACTAAACATTAGATCAGGTCATGTAGAAGATGATGCTGAGAAATTGTTTAGGTATATCAATGGAACAAGGTATGAAATTTAGGGTGAAATTAGTCTACTCACTTTGAGTACTATAGAATATGCTTATCAAGCAACCTTGAAAGCATAAGAAAAATTGGCGAGAAAAGGATCATCCAGAGGGATATTTCATAATACAACAGAAGAAGAAGGAAACTCTAGTAGTCAGTCACCAAGAGAAGGAAAATCTAGGGGAAGAAGATTCTTCTCAAGAGGTAGAGGAAGAGGTAGAGAAATTAGGTGTTATACCTGTGGAAAGACATGCCATATGTCTTGGGACTTTCTTGAAAACAAATCAACAAACACTAGAGGAGATCACATTGCAGAATCTCAAGAAAATACAGCATAAACAATAGTGAAAGAGGAGACTCCTAATATTGGAGAAGCACTCATGTTGAAGAGGGTTTTAATTTAAGAAGAAAAATAAATCCATGAACAAGCACAGAGGAGGAACGTTTTCAAGACCACATGAAAATCAAGAGAAAATGTATGCATAGTAGTCATTGGCAGTGGAAGTATAGATAATTTGGTTTCTATAGAAATGGTGGAGAAATTAGGACTACAAAAAGTGGCACATCCTACTCCATACAAGGTATCTTGGTTGCAAAAGGGACACCAAATTTTGGTAAGTGAACATTGCAAAGTAGAAATACAAATTGGTAGTTATAAGGATGAAATTTTGTGAGATGTTATGCCGATGAATGTTTGTCATATGTGATGCAAACCGCTTCCCCTTGGGGTCGGTGACCTCCCAGTCACTGGATCGTCCTCTCCCTCTTCGAGATGAAACAACTCTTTGGTTCCTGATTGGAACCTTTTTGAACAATCCACAGGTCCCTCTGTTCAATGAAACCCGCCTGTGCAACTAGGCACAAAACGTGAGATTCACCTCCTCCAAGCGACCACAA
>SNQJ01S0031261.1:101657-144984 GCA_010110895.2 Picea sitchensis | reverse complement strand
GTAAAGGATATGCACAGATTGAAGGAATCGACTTTGAAGAGACATTTGCCCCAGCTACCAGAATGGAAGAAATCCGTTTACTTTTAGCTTATGCATGCTCTAAAAATGTTAAAGTATATCAGAATGACGTAAAATCAACTTTTCTGAATGGAAAACTTGAAGAAGAAGTCTACATTGAACAACCAGAAGGATTTCAGTTGTCAGAGAACACAGACTATGTATGTAAATTAAAGAAGGCCTTGTATGGACTAAAATAGGCTCCTAGAGCATGGTACTCCAGACTAGATAAGTATCTACAACAGGCAGAGTTCAGAAAAGGAAGTGCAGACAACAACCTCTACATCAAGGTAAGTCAAGGTAATATTTTATTAATTGAAGTTTATGTTGATGATATTAGTTTTGGTAGTGATGATGACAGGTTAAGCCATAAATTTTTAAAATATATGCAAAATGAATTTGAAATGTCGTTACTTGGAGAACTATCCTTCTTTATGGGACTTCACATATGTCAAAGCAACCAAGGAATTTTTATTTCTCAAACTAAGTATATCAGAGAAATGCTAAATAGGTTCGGAATGGAAGATTGCAAACCAGTTATAACTCCCATGCAAACCAGTTGTAAGTTGAGCAAATATGATAATTCAAAGTCTACAGATAAGAGGCAATATAGGTCAATGATTGGTAGCCTACTATATGTGACAACATCCAGACTAGATGTAATGCAAGCAATTGGACAGGTGGCACGATTTCAAGCAACACCAAAGGAATCACATGTATTAGTAGTAAAGAGGATTTTCAGATATCTCAAAGGAACATAAGAGTTTGGATTATGGTATCCAAAAGGAAAAGATCTATCACTTATTACCTACACAGATGTAGATTGGGCAGGTTGTATTGATGATCGACGAAGCACCAGTGGAGAAACGTTCTACTTAGGTGAGTGTTTGGTATCATGACTAAGCAAGAAGCAATCATCAGTATCTCTATCTACAGCCGAGACAGAGTATATTGCAGTAGCAACATGTTGTACACAGGTTCTTTGGATGAAACAAACTTTGACAGATATACAGGTTGAGTATGATGAGCCCATTCCAATATATTGTGATAATACAAGTGCCATCAGTATCTTAAAAAACTCGGTGATGCACTCCAAGAAGAAGTACATTCCAATCAAGTATCACTTTCTACGGGAACAGGTCGCAGAAAAGAACATCGGAGTTGAGTATGTGGGCACAAAAGAACAAGTGGCAGACATATTTACAAAACCACTTCCATGGGAATCCTTTGAATATCTTCGCCAAATACTTGGAGTTATTTCTACTCCAAAATGAATGCTTTTGGAATGCTTATCTTATATGTATTAGATGTACACGGGGAAGCACCATAAGAGGACTTAGGGGGAGCAGCCCCAGATGGAAAGATACCTTTTCCATTGACGACAAAGGGGGAGAGATGTATTAGATGTAGAGGACAGAGGCATGGTTCCAGGGGGAGCAGATTTATCAGATGCAGAGGACAGAGGAAAATTTATCAAATATAGAGGATAGATGCATGGTTCTAGGGGGATCATGAGTGATATGATTTCAATATTTCATTAGAGTGTTTCCATCAATGCCAAAGGGGGAGATTGTTGATTAAGGTTGGTTGTTATTGACATCAACCCTTCAAGAAAGACCCGTAGCAAAAAGGTTTGGGTAATGGACTTGATATTGTTTGATGTAAATATGACTCATTATTGTCTTGTCATGGTTGATAAGAAGTAAAGATGGATGAAATCCAAAGTGGTCCCCTTATATGGTGAAAGCCCTCACGGGAAGACGCTTTGTGGAGTAAGAGAACCCATGATTAATTATGGAATAATGAGATGAAGGACACTTAATTTGTCCGGTAAACTATCCTATATGGATAGTGCTTATCATTCCATTTCTGGTGGTATGTGGAACGTCACATAACTCCTCATGGTTAGAGAGTTATGGCCATGGGAAGTTGGAGACCCCATGTTTGGGTAATGGACCCAAGTTTGCTTGATGGATAATGGTATGGTTTATGATATATTTTTAGATAATACTATTCTATATGGATAGTACATGTTATTCCATTTCTAGTGGTATGTGGAACATCACATAACTCTTGACAATTTGAGATTTATGGCCTTACGAAGTTGGAGGACCCTCATATGTCATCTAGAAGCCCCAAAATGTCAAAGTAGTGAAAGTGGTTTAAGATATTTTAAAAGGTAAATAATAAAGTGAAGTAATGAGTTTATTATAATTCAAAGTGAATACAAATAATTTATTTCAATAATAAATTTAATGGATAAATTAGAAGTGTTTTAACTCTAAAATAAGGAAAGTGGGGCCAAGTGACCTAGAAGATGTTTCTAATGAATCTACTTGGAGAGTATAAATAAGAGGCAAGGCTCTCTCATTTTAATCACACTTGAGCATATTGAATATCTATAGGTGTTTGAGGTAACCAAGGATATCTAAGCCAAAATTATGAGGGGAGGTGAAGAAAATAAGGATGAAATGCAAGGAAGGATAAATTCTTTTGATGGTTCTTTCTAAGGTATGTTATTTACAGGTCATCTAACCATTTTCGCTATAAATTTTTTTATATAATTATTCAGACTCTGAACTTGATAGGAAATTGAGAAAACATATCCAAGTATCTGTGGTAAACAATTAATCTTGTTGGGCATTGGACTTTTTGAGTTACACTCCGTGGAAAATAGGGTTTGTGGCTAGTCCTGAAACTAGTCAAAAACAAGTGTTTCGGGTAAAAACGTCATAAATTCTTCATAACAGATCCAAATTCAGTGAAACCAAATGTGTTGGTTAGGGTAGAGTCTTTAGTATGTTTTGTAACAATTTCATATCAATTCAAAAAATATTCTGTGCGGGGCATGCTCTACAAGGTCGCTCTCTAGAATAAGCCAGAATTCAACAAGGTATGCCATTTTTGATATAACTCCTTTTCTGAGAGGTTCCAAGTAGTGACACCTAGAGGAATTGCATAAAACAAACTGAAGAAAATTGTGTATCATTTTCATATCTTTATAAATTACAAGTACAAAGTTATGATTACTTCAAGTTAGGGTTGCTGACTAATCCAAAACTAGGCATGTGAGACTAAAGAAAAGTTTGATGAAAATGATAGTCTCATGTTGTTTAAGTTAAGGAAGGTTTGCAAGAATGTAATTGTATACACCAGGTCTATTATAGAGCTAGAAATCAGATTTGGATGATGAAATTGATAAGGGCTTTTGGTTGAGGTACATGTTGAGTACATGGTTGAGAAAAGTAGTTGATGAGTTGGCACATGCATGAGGTGTATAGTTGATGATGTTGGTACATATTGATGAATCATAGTTGATGAGTAGTTGACACATGATTGGTACATACTTGGTACATGGTTGGATGCACTTTTTTATGGTATAGGTTGATTACAGGTTATTTGGTACAAGTTGGTGCATGGTTAATGCACTTGTTTATGGTACATGTTGATTACAGGTTGAGGTACAGGTTGATGAATGGTTGATGCATGGTTCAAATTTATTGGTACAGGTTTACAATGGTATATCTCACACTGACAGGTTGACAATGGCTCCATAATTATACTTCTACTTTAGGGTGGCAGGATGGGGCAAGGACAGGTGGTTGTAGCCACCTTCTGGTTGTAGCCGAAGAACATAGGGGTTTGTAGCCTCCTTCTGGTTGTAGCCAGAGAATTGGGGAGTTGGAGATTCCTTCAGGTTGTAGCCTGAGAAACTAGGGGGTTGGTGCCTCCTTCGAGTTGCAGCTGGAAAACAAAGGAAGTTGGTGCTTCCAATGAATGAAATTCTTCAAGACATGTAAGAAAAAGAATTCTATGGTTTTCTCCTGATTTAGGTTTCCGCTTAAAACACTGGTGTACTCTGTATGTGTATGATTGTTTATTTGTTCATTGCTTATTTACTCTGCAGTTATTGGATGATAATGCTTCATTGATATAACACTTGGATTATATGGTTAAAAAGGATTAAATTGCTCTATTACTGATTCACCCCCCTTCTCAGTAATCCAACAGAGTTCACGGATTCACGTCACGTATCCCTTAGATATCATCATCTAGATTTTACTTCGCGTCTTCGCACTTTGGAAATCTCAGTTCTCAAACTGAAAACCCACTTCAACTTTCCTGGAGCTCACGATCTATTGAAAAGTGTCCCCTCACAGATCGACAACTCACGACTCTTCAACTATTCGGGCTTCGGGTATTTCAACCTTTCACCTTTTGCCTTCCTTTGGATCTCACGACCCACCAACACATAGCCTTCTAGATCTAACGGTCCATATTTTCTTCGGCTCTCTAGCCCTTTGTGCTTCGGGAGTCTCAAGTTTCAAACTCACCTCCTTATGAACTCGCAATATCTGACGGCTCAGATCCACTCTGGCAATCCAACGCTTGAAGTTTTCCCTAAACAATCTGATGGTTCAGATCTGTTCCTGCTGATCGGGCGACTGAGACTCTATTTTGGATCTCCAGCTCTTCGGGCTCCAGAAATCTTAGTTCTAAACTCTTATGAGTTTTCTCTCTCCTATGCGTGTGAAGCGCTAAGGCTCATGCACTTCACTATGATCAAACGACTGTTGATCTTTTTCACAGTGATCCAATGACCACTGTCGCTCCTCCTCCTGAGCTTCTAAGTTCTTCTAACTTGGAAGATTTCTTCGTCTTCAAAGGTTTCGAACCTTTACTCCTCCTTACGAGTCTGACTATCAACTCTCGCTGACATTTTGTGGAAAGTGATATCCCTTCTGAGCTTCGTCCTTAAAATGATTTTGATTCCCCACACACACCTTGTGTTCTCTGGATTTTGATAAGTCAGATCGAAGGATTTATTTAAAGAAATTCTTCTCGCCCACCTGGCGTTAATTTGGTTTGGGTTCTTCGATGCTTGGTCATTTAATGACGTTGTGCGCACCTTGCACCCGGTCTAAGTTTACTTTTTTCTCTCTGAACTTCTTTGAGTCACTCCGAGAATCAGTTAATACACTTCTTGCATTCAAGATGCACACCTTACATATGAGTGTCAGAAGAGAAACAATTGAAACTCATCCAAATTCGTCACAACCTCATATTAACACTTGTCGAACAATCACACATGAACGAAAATGGAATAAATAACACACACATAATACAACATTCATTCATCCATACATCAAATGAACATAGTCCAAGGATTTGGGACAATTCTGTCTGTTCTATTCGTTCATGAAAAGGAATTTTATAATGTTTCTTCTACTCTACTATGTTCTACTGATCTCTCAGATATCTATATCATTCTTTCTATTATGTTTGTTCTATTACAATGCAACAATGAAAAACTATCTAAGGACAGGCTCCACGATCTCTCTCGTCCTGTCTGCAACCTATCCTATCAAACTATTAGTGGTTACCTACTCTGTCCTATTACAGTAATTAATAGTTATTTCCAGATAAGAGTCAACACTCAATATCTGCAACCTCTTACAGTCCTTCATGACTTTTCAAACAAGTTACATTTTTAAAATGTTGTTTACAAAATATCTCAACAACCCAATTTAATTTTGAGTTAATTTCTGATTTGAAGCTCTGTCATTGCTGATATGTCGTTCCTTTGCCTCCACGCTTGCGTTTTGACTTTGAAGGCAATGTTCCTGCATAATACTCCTTTGGTTAAAATTTTCGTGGACTCTTGTCCATGACCTCCTGCACTGTCTTTGCATGCTTCAAAATATCAAGTTCTCTAAACCAACTTGCATCTTCCATTGGATGATCTTTCCACTTCACTAAGTATTCAGGATATGCCTTTCTCTTGGTCTTCTTTCCATTTCTCTGTTCAATGACTTTATCCATCTGAGGTTTTTCTGTTGTGGGTAATTGTTCTTTCCACTAAACTTCTCTCTGATCATCTGATTCTCCTGCCTCATCTCTCCTGTAAGGATACAGGTCTGCAACATTGAATATCAACGATATCCCAACATTGTCTGGAAACTCAATTTCATAAGCATTGGCTGCGAATTTTCTGAGAATCTTGCATGGTCCTATATTCTTCATATTCAACTTGTTATATGTTCCCCTTGGAAGCCTTTATTTTCTCAAATGAGATAAAACTTCATCTCCAACTTTGAATTGAACTTCTCTCCTCTTTTGATAAACTCTTCTCTTATATTTATGGCTGTTGTTTTGTAGTTGTTCTTTGACTCTGTCATGGAGTTTCTGCATTTATGCTGCAAAATCCTTTTCTCCAACACTTCTGAACTCATCTTGATTCATATCTCTCAACTCTATAATCCCTCTTGGTTGTATACCATACACAATTTCAAATGGACTTTTCCCTGTGCTCCTATTCCTTGAATTGTTGAATGCAAATTCTTCTTGTGCCAGAATCTGATCCCATTGATGACCTTGCTCAGTGACTAAACTTCTTAAAAACTTTCCTAGACTCATGTTTACTACTTCAGTCTGTCCATCTGTCTGAGGGTGATATGTTGAACTAAAGGACAAGTTCGTCCCCATCCTTTTCCATAGAGTCCTTCAAAAGTGTCCTGCAAATTTGGTGTCCCTGTCTGAGACTATGCTCCTTGGATATCGATGTAGTCTCACCACTTCTCTGAAAAACAAATTGGCTATGTGTGTAGCATTGTTTTACTTCTAGCATGGTATGAAATGTGCCATTTTTGAAAATCTGTCCACCAAAAAAAATATGGAATCGCTCCTTTTTTTCATTCTAGGCAATCCCAAAACAAAATCCATACTAATTGCATCCCACGACCTTTCTAGAATTGGTAATGGCTGATACAAACCAGTGTTCTGTTGTCTTCCTTTTGCATATTGAAAAATTCTACATTTTTTCACAAACTTTTTCACCTCTTCTCTCATGCTCGGCCAATAATACAAATTACTCAGTTGTGCAAATGTCTTATCGTGACCAAAATGTCTAGCTAAACCTTCTATGCGTTTCTCCTTCAACAAATTATCTCTCATTGAGCATTTCGGTATGCACAATTGGCTTCCCTTGAAAAGTAATCCATCCTGGATCAAATATTCAGTCCATGGGCTTCTGTCTCCCAACAAAGGATTCTTGCATGCCTCATAAGCTTCCTTAAAATCTGCATCTTCTTTATACATCTCCTTGAGGTGTTGAAACCCTAAGGTCTCCACTTGGAATTCCTGTACAATCAAACTCCTCCTGCTCAAAGCGTCTGCGACTTTCTTAGTAGTTCCAACAATGTGCTTAATAACAAAAGTAAAATTTTTCATAAATTCTACCCATTTTGCATGTTTCTGATTCAACTTTTCTTGCCTAGTAATAAACTTCAAAGATTGGTTATCACTATACAAGGCAATCCTTTGGGAATTAGATAGTGTCTCCACTTCTTCAAAGCTTGAATCACTGCATAAAATTCTTTGTCATATGTGGAATAATTCTTCTTGGATTCATTCATTTTCTCACTAAAATAAGAAACCAGCCTATTATCCTGACTCAAGACTACTCCAATAGCTAATCCACTTGCATCACACCTCACTTGAAATGTTTTTCCAAAATCCAGTAAGACCAAAATTGGTTGTTCTGTGATTTTCTCTTTCAACACTTTGAAACCCTTTTCAGCTTCCACTGTCAAACTAAAGGACTTGTGTTTCTTCTTCACAGTGTCCAGCATGGGTGCACATATACCACTGAATTTTTTGATAAACTTTCTATAAAATCTTGCTAACCCATGAAAACTTCTTACCTCAAATATGTTGCTCGGTGATGGCCATTCTCTGATTGCTCTCACCTTTTCTAGATCCATCTTCAATTCATTTGAAGAGATCATGAAACCCAAATATATGATTTCCTTATTCATAAAAGAACTTTTCTTCAGATTTATCAACAACTTCTCTTGCTGCAACTTTTCCATCACTGATGTCAAATGTCTTAAGTGTTCTCCCTTTGTGTTACTGAAGATTAGTATGTCATCCAGATATACTATGACAAATTTCCCTATGAAGTCTTTCAACACTTCATTCATCAATCTCATAAATTTTCTTAGTGCATTTGTCAACCCAAATGGCATGACCAACCATTCAAACAATCCTTCATTTGTCTTGAATGTTGTTTTCCATTCATCTCCCTCTCTCATTCTTATTTGATGATATCCACTCTTCAAGTCTATCTTGAAAAAATAGCTTGCTCCACTTAAACAATCTGTCAAATCATCCATCCTCAATAAAGGAAATCTGTACCTAATGGTTATCTTGTTGATGGCTCAGGAATCTGTACACATTCTCCATCCTCCATCCTTCTTTGGACTTAACACTGTTGGTACTGTGCATGGGCTTAGGCTTTCCCTGACTAAACCTTTATCCAACAACTCTTGGACTTGATTTTTGACTTCCTCATTCTCTTTATGTGTCAACCTATAGGCTTCTTTGTTTGGTAAACTAGCTTTTGGAATAAGGTCAATATGATGACTTATACTCCTTATGGGTGGCAATGAGTGAGGTAACTCATCCACTACTATGTCAACAAAGTTTTCTAACAGTTCTTGGATTTCTATAGGAAAATATTCCATAGAAGTACTTGTAAGGATAACTCTCGGCTTCCTCACTACAAAAAACTACATTTCTTTGTCCTTCTTGACTTCATTCAAGAGTTCCTTCCCAGTCATGAGAATTATACTTGAACTAGCTTCCCTCTTTTTCTCTTTGTCTTCTATGGGTAACAACATTTGTGTCCTACCATTCTTCTCTAGGGTATAAGTATTCTTTCTTCCATCATGAATAACCTTTCTGTCAAACTACCATGGTCTCCCTAATAAAATATGACATACATCCATAGGAATTACATCACATAATATTTCATCCCTATAACCTCCTATTTTAAATTCAACTTGGAATTGTTGACTTACCATTACTTGATGTCCTTTATTAAACCATGATACTTTGTATGGGTTTGTATGTGCAGTTGTCTTCAACTCCAATTTCTCCACCATCTCTGTGGATATTAGATTGTCAGTGCTCCCACTATCTATGATCACCTTGCAAACTCTGTCTTTCATCTTGCAAGCAGTTTTGAACATAATTGTTCACTGAAATGGTTCCTCCATCTCCTTCTCTGGTTTAAGAAGAATGTTCCTCATCATGAGGTTCTTTCCTCCTTCCGTTTCTTCTACTTACACATGTTTCTGTGCTTCAACAACATGTGCTTCACCTCCTCCTTCTTTCTTTCTCTTGGGACATTCTCAATATTTGTATCCTTGCTTTCCACAGGTATAGAATCTAAGTACGCCTCCTTTGGCTCTTCCCATTCCTCTTCCTATGGAAAAAGATCTTCTTCCACCATGTTGTCCTTCCTTATAACTTCCACCTTTCTCATGGTGACTATGTTGTTTTTCAGCATCATGCTTCTGCTTCTGGAACTTCTCTTTGGTAGTTCCCTTACCTCTGCTTCATTGGATTTGCTTCCTGGCCAATTTATCTTTAGCTTTGAAGGCTGCTTGATAAGCATCCTCAACTGTACTAACCGACATAATGTTGATCTCCTCTTGGATTTCATATCTTAGCCCATTAATATATCTGGCTGTCTTTTCATCCTCATTTTCTTTCTGTCCAACCCTGATGTTCAGTCTATAAAATTCCTCAGTCTACTCCTTCACTGATAAGATTTTCTATCTCATGTTTTTCAATCTTCTGAAAAAATTGATTTGATAGTCCTTTGGGATAAAATTTTCCTTCAACTTGGCTATCATCCTATCCCAGTTTTTAAATTTCTTTTTACCATTTCTTCTACGTTCGGCTTTCATTTCATACCACCATAGCGCTGCATGACCTTTTAGTCTTGTCACTACATGCTTCACCATCTTGTCTTCTTCGACATCTTCGTAATCGAAGTATTTTTTCATAGCGCGTACCCAATCTAACAATTCTTCAAGTTCTAAATTGCCTTCAGACATTGGTACCTCTATTCTCACTTTGGCTCCTATTTTTGAAACAACTTTTATTAAGCGATCTTGTGCAACATCCTCTACTACATTTTCTTCGACCTCTTCTTCTTCGCACTGAGCTTCACCAATATCTCTAGCGTCTGGTGCTCTCCTCTGTTTTGTTTCCATGGAATCCATTCTCATTCAGAGTCGCCTCATTTCTTCTTCCGTTTCTGCATTCACTCTACACCTTCTGGGTGACATGTTTTCACTATGTCACCCACAAATATAAATAAAATTCTTGATACCACAAATGATATCAATTTACCTCATTTCTCCTTTTATTTCTGTCTACAAACAAACACAATATTAGCTCTGATACCACCTGATGCAACCCTCCTACTCTCCAGTAGGGTTGCGCGACCTCTCAGTCTTGGATCTCTGATTCTAGAGTCGAGGGACTCTCTGAAACCTTAATGGTTTCCTTCTATGAATAAACACACTCCCTTTCGCTCTCTTGTGAAAGCTTAGAGTGTCGGGCGTTAGCTCCTTTTTTTCTGATAAGCCCCTCTTGATGTGACCTCAGTGATGACCATGCGATTGCGGGCGTGGCTACAAGTGGTTTGAGGTCAAACTACTTTTTGGCCTGCAGTCCTCCTCAAGCCTCCACGTGTCCTCCTCAAAGAGCCATGGTTTGAATTTTGACCCACCCTCGATATTTTAAAATCCGTGCAACTCTTGTCCCATGATATGCTACGGGATTGTCGATCTCACAACCTTGATGATAACGTTTGAATCGATGGTTGATACACTTATTGAATCTACAGACTATATTTTCCCCTCCTTCAATCAATGACTACGATCTCCTTTGCAACTCTCTCTGAACTTGAGGGTTTTGAAATCTCAACACTGCTTTCTTTCGTACTTCAATATATCTGGAACTCACAATTTGCTGACACTTGTCCTTCTCGATCAATGGTTCTACTCCCAGTTCGGATGTTTGACCTTTCAACAGATCAACGACCTACTGACCCTCTTCTTTCGATCAATGGTCAAGATCTCCTTGGGGTCTCGGGACTTGAGATCTCAAATCTCAAACTTGTTTTTTCGATGGTTTTGTAATGTTCCTAACTTGGCTAGTCTATGAAACGTTGTTAATGTGTGTGTAGGATAAAAGATTTACAACATATAAATGATCATACAAATAATAAGCGTGACAAAGGACAACAAAGTTTGTATTATGATATCTTCGTGGATTACAAAATGGGCGAATGCAGCTAAATAAACTGAAAATACTCGACTAAATCAGCGGACAAAGGATCTTAATTCGAATACAAATAAGTAACTGAGGGTGAATAAAATAACAACACTTGGATAGATCAAAGACAAAGGATCTTAGCGAATACAAATAAGCAAGTAAAAGATAATACGAGATATGGGGCAACTGGAATCAATGAAGAATGATGGAAGACTTTGGATGATCTTCACGGTGACTAGGGTGTGTCTTTCAACATGAGGAAATCAACCAGCTGGTGTCTTCCTCACGGAATACACTTTGAACTATCTCTCTAAGATGCACCTCTTCTCCTCAATGACAAGTCATAATCTGCATAATGATGAATTAGGTTCTTGACCCTTCCTTTATATCTTTCCAAAACCCTAAATCGTACTGAAACCCTAATTCCTTTGTTGACTTCCAAAACCTAAATCACTTTCTTTGAAACCTGATTCATTGTTGACTTCTATTTTTTAGCTCATAATGACTTAAAGAACTTTTAACCCCTTTTAGTTCAATGTCACTTTTTGAATATAACACTTGTGACTGGGTGACCTCTAGTAACCATGTTTACCCCTCTTTGGCCATGACTATAGTCTAACAGTGGTTTTTAGACCATTAAGTCTCCTCTGCAAATCCCTATTTGAAGACATTCTGATCCCTCCCCTTCGAAATTGCTTGTCCCTCCAAGCAATGCAGTCAGTGTGCAGCACCTTCTTGCTCTCCCAAGTAGCAACCTCTATTGAGAGTCCTCCATCTGATCAAACACTCTCGATGACCCTGCTCCTCGGAGTTTTGGCTCGAACTCCAAAACATCCTTTGGAACTAAATCCAACTATCCCTCCCTCATCCAACAGGGGAATCTCCTTTGATGTGCTAATGAATTGTCCCACTTTGCCTTTTTGAGGAAAGAGACATGGAACCGTTATGAATCTTGCTCCCCTTTGGAAGCTCTGGCTCATAAGCAACCTCTCCTACATGAGAGCGTGATCACATGGGACCATAAAATAATATGGGCTTGAAGCGCTTCTGACCTCTTCTTGAGATGTATGTAGGGGTTGAGTCTCAAGAAAACCAAATCTCAACCTCAAAGTGCGCTCTATCCTGTCGCATCGCCGATCTTACATCCGGTTTTACCTTGTCTGCGAGGGTTCTCTTTCAACAACTTAGAATCTCTGACTCTATGATCCAATCCTTGGCCTTAGGAGCTCTTCTCTCCCCAAATACCAATTCTACCAAATTAGGGAGCATCATATCCTTATAATGCTTGGAAGGGTGTCATACTAATGGACATGTATGGAAGGTGGTGTTGTAACAATGTTCTCCTAAATGTAACCACTTTACCCACATTCTCACATTTGTCCTCCTACATAGTTCTCAAATACCCTTCAACCCCTTGTTGACAATCTCGGTCTACTCATTTGTAGGGGTGATAGTTGGTGCTGAGTGTCAGCTTTCCCCACCAACTGAAACAACTCTCTCAAAAAATGTCCCTATGAGCCAAACATCCAGCATCCTTGATGATGTTCTTCTGCAACCCATGAAGTTTGGAGACCTCCTTGAAGAAAAGATCGACTACAGTATTTGTAATCACATCCGTTATAGGCATTAGAAATTGAGAAAACTTGAGTAAAATCTAGCGACCACTACATAGATATAGTCACCTACGGATCTTGGGTAGACTGTGATGAAGTCCATAGATATACTCTCCCATTTACGCTCTAGAATGGGGAGTGGTTGAAATAGCCCTACTGGAAGAGCATGCGCTGACTTGATGCACTTTAACCAAGTCACACACTTACTGATGTCTCTCATAACATCTTGTTTGAGGAACTTCCATGAAAACTTCTCTCTGATTTGTTTGTAGGTTTTGAAAAACCCACGATGGCCTACTAGAGGTGAATCAAGAACTGCAGTGAGGATATTGTTCTTGAGCTCCTAATCTGGCATCAAGTGGACTCTATCCTTGTAAAATATGACATCATCAATGACCCTATATAGGTCATCCTATGTCTTCCATCCATCACCTCACAAGAGTGAACTTGTTCTTGGAATATTCCACTAACAGAGGTGGATTTCAATCTATTGAAATCTCCATCAAAGACCATGCCACCGGTCTCCTCGATGATAGTGCATCGACCACAATTTTATTCTTCCCCTTGACATACTCTATGTCAAATTAGAATTTCTATACCTTATCCTGCCAGCTGTATTTAGCTCATTGAGGGTCCTTCGCTCAAATAAATACTTCAAGCTGTTGTGATGTGTCTTGACCACAGGTTACTTCCAACCAAATATTGTACGAACTTAGTCAAGGCATGCATGATTGCCAGCATTTCCTTGTCAAATGGAGTACAACCTCTTTCGAGGTTGACTAAGGTTCCATCTCTTGATTACAATGGGGTGTCCTCCCTATCAAAGCTACACGATCCCTTCGCTGGATGCGTCACACTATAGTACAAATGGCAAGAAAGGAATTGAAGCTTGGTGAATTAAGCAACACTGGACAAGTGCTCATTTCTTCCTTCATGTGATCAAAGGCTTCCACAGCTGATTTCTCGGTCCATATAGAGGCCCCATGCTAGTAGTATCTTCGGTGATTCTCCAAGAGGCAGAAAAACCACAGACGAACCCATTTTGTAATAGGCGCACGGTAGAAGAGGCTCCTCAGATACATCCGCGTTCTTGGAGTGTGTGACCAATCGAATGACCGATCTTCTCTTGAGGTGCTGTACCTCCTGATACCTTTGATGTGGCCTAAGTAAATTAGTTATGTCATACTTAACTCACACTTGGACTCTTTGGAATATAATGACTAGCACCTCCATGATGCTCAATACCTCATCGGGTCACTCATGTGCTCTTATGCATGGCCAGATCTATAGATCAAGACCATTCGAGAGAAACCAAGACTAATTTCATTAGATCCACGAATATATATGGTTCATGCAAGGCTAGAATGTAGCAGGTTCATTGGTTAACCCAAATGGCGCGGCAGGGCTCGAAGTGTCCAAAATGGCATTGAAATGCGTCTTCTCTATGTCCTTCTCTACGATGTTGATCATTGATATGGAAGTAGATCCCGATTTTTTTGAGAAGAAAATTGCCTCATGTAGTTCATCCATCAAATCGTCAATGCAAGGGATAGGATGTGAGTTCTTGATGGTTTTCTTGTTCAAGGCTCAATAATAAATGCACATCCTCATGGTGCCATCCTTCTTTAGAGCTAAGACAACTAAAGAAGAAAAATGGAAACATTGCTTAGTGCGATGTGTTGAACAGTAATTCCTTGATTCCTTCTCCTATCTCATCCCTTGAACCTCCCTGGGATGGCGATGGGGTGGTCATAGGTTTGGCCTCCTCCTCAACTCAATGGTGTGCTCAAACCCACGTCAGAGTGGTCTCCCTAGTGGAATTACCTCAAAGAACTGTTGATGTCGTCCCAATAAATTCTTGATTTATGTATGGTATTGTTGTCGACGACCTTCCAAATCCTTCTGGGTAGTGATCAAGCATTATGTGGCATATGCTACCTCCCATGTCTAAATATCCTCTCCATCCTCTTGGATGAGAGAAGCTGTCTTAAGGTGCTCTTGTTGACATACCTCTTAGAACAATCTTCTTCCCATCCTGATCTATGAATCCACATTTCCAAGGTTTAGTAGTTGGCAGTGATTTTTCCCAAGCTAATCACCCACTGAACTCCTAACACCACATGCATTGTCACGATAGGTCAACCACGCCAAAATGTGTCTCTCACTTTGTATTTTCCTAACTTCATCTCTAATTTTGTAACTCTATCTAGACACTCCGCTATGTGGCCATCTGCTACCGCAAAATCAAAACCCTCAAGAGCTCCCTGCAATGCGGTTCGGAGTCTCGTGCAATTGGCGTCGGTGAATTTGTGGGTGGCCCCTCCATCTATCAGGGTGATTTCTCCTTGCCCCTGAATAATCCCTCAGATACATAGAAATTATCATGCACAGGAACACCAAAGTGCATTATGACACCTCCCTTTCTTTGGTTTCCCTCTGTTAGCTGATTAAAGGTTTGTGGGACCTCTTGGAGGGATGGGCTCTTAATGGCAGTGTCGGTGGTCTGAAGGGCTTCTCCTCTGGCGGTGTTGAATCCTCCTTTGAAATAGTGGATCCATTGTCCTGCTCCTCCTCCTCACTATCCCGTACTTTATCTTCTACTACCTCCAATATAATGAATCTCTCCCTATCCCATGCTGGCTTGGGACCCAAGGATATCTACATCTGAAGAAAATATTCTTCACCATAAGCTCTCACTTAGTATCATCATCCAACTTCTCCATGCCCTTCCATTCTCATAAGCTCTCGCCTAGTATCATCATCCAACTTCTCCATGCCCTTCCATTCTCTCTGGAATGGCTTCCTGTCTCGATCCCTCTGGGGCACAAATGGTTTAGAGAAAGTTTTAGTCTTTGGCACTGAGTCTGCAGATATCGAGTGCGAGGGATGGAATCCCTTAAAGTGGGAGGCCTGTATACCTTCACCCATCCTCTCAAAGGCTCTGTGAGTCCTTATGTGAATAGCATGATCATCCTGGGCTCTGATATATTTGTCACTGCCATGGATACCCATTGAAACTCTGTGATGAATGCCTCTGTTGTGCCAGTTTGTCTCAACTGGGATAGATCCATGAAGTGTATCTCAGGATCCTTCCTGTCAAACCTGTCCATGAGCCTATCTATAAAATCCCTATAGTAGGTGATCTGACTATGACCTAATGTCACCATTCCATGATACCACCACTCGTGTGCCTCACCCTCCAAGTGTAAGGTCGCGAAACTGATGGCCTCTGTCTCGATCATCTGATTGAGCTTGTAATACATGTATAGCTTCTATACCCAAGCTTTGGTGGTGTATTTGGATGATCTGTCGAAAGAAGGGATGGTGAGTTTCCCAACTTTTCGGATGAAATCGAGATTATGCCCCTATTGTTGTTGTGGTCCTCCCCTCTGTGGCTCTCTGGGGTGGTTCTTGAGTTTGAGTCCACAGTACTCGACTAAGGTCATGTCCTGATAGAAGTCACAACCCAATTCCACGTACTCCCTCCTATACTCTGCAATGTCATCAACATGAGTGGGTGGCCTTTGTGCTATCGATGGTGGTGCTGCTACCGGGGGTGCCCTCTAGAAACTGGGAAACAAGGGTCTAGGAATACTACTCGTAGAGGTGTATGTGAGAGAGGGTGAATGGGGTCTACTTCCTGCTCCCGAGTTCCCCTGTGCTGCATGTGGGACTTGTATATCTAGGGTGCCCACTCTATCCAATCTATCAACCAGCTGTTCCAAGGACTGAGACATGGTCCGTTGACTAGCTAACATATCATTGATGACCTACATGAAAGTTGCCTATGGATCTACGGGGGCCTTGCCACTGCCCTCTTGTTGTTCATATCTATCTCCTAGCATCCTCTCTGCCTCACAGTAAGCCTCACGCTCTGCCCTTCTCTCTACTTCTTTGTGTGCCTCTTCCTCTTCCTCTGAGCTAGGAATAAAAGGGGGAAAATCAGGCCTATGCCTTCTTTCCTAATGCATGTTGTAAGTGACATATTCATCACCTACGTGTTCACGTCCCTCTGGGTCTTCTGCTGCACTCATTGTCTTTAGTCACAGGCTGGCAGGACTAAAGCTCTGATACCACTGTAATGTTCCTGACTTGGCTAGTATAGGAAATGTCGCTAATGTGTGTGTAGGATAAAAGATTTACAACATATAAATGATAATACAAATAAAAATGCGACAAAGGACTGCAAAGTTTATATTATGATATCTCTGTGGATTACAAAATGGCCGAATGCGGCTGAATAAACTGACAATAATCGACTAGATCAACAGACAAAGGATCTTAATCGGAATACAAATAAGCAACTGCGACTGAATAAAATAACAACACTCAGCTAGATCAAAAAACAAAAGGATCTTAGCCAGAATACAAATAAGCAAGTAAAAGATAATACCCGGAATATGGGAGCACTGCAGAATCAATGAAGAATGATGGAAGACCTGGATGGTCTTCCCGGTGACTAGGGTGTGTCTTTCAACACCGAAATCAGCCAACTGGTGTCTTCCTCCTGGAATACACTGAACTATCTCCCCTGAGATGCGCCTCTTCTCCTCAATGACAAGTCATAATCTGTATAATGATGAATTAGGTAGATGACCCTTCCTTTATATCTTTCCAAAACCCTATATCATGCTGAAACCCTAATTCACTGTTGACTTCCAAAACCCTAAATCACTGTTGAAACCCTAATTCACTGTTGACTTCTATTTTTAGATCATAATGACTTAAAAGCGCTTTTAACCCTTTTTAGTTCAATGTCACTTTTTGAATATAACACCTGTGACTGGAGTGACCTCTAGTAACCCTGTTTACCCCTTTTTGGCCCTGGCTATAGTCTAACGAGGTAGTTTAGACTATTAAGCCTCCTCTCTGGAGCTCCTACTTGGAAAGGGACATTACATTTTTACCTGGAGTCTGTGATCCACTGACGTGTTTCCTCCTGATCTAATGATCGAGGATTTCTTCGGGTCTTTACCTGGAGCTCACAGATGTGTGCCACGTCTCCTCCAAATCCAATGGCTATGAACCACTTTGGCACCTTACCCGGAGTTCACGTATTCACGCCACATTTCCCTTAGATCTCACGACCCAGATTTTACTTCGGGACTTCGAGTCTTCGCACTTCGACAATCTCAGTTGTCAAACTGAAAACCCACTTTAACTTTCCCAGAGCTCACGATCTGTTGTCAAGTGTCCCCTAGTAGATCGATGTTTCACGGCTCTTCGACTATTCGGGCTTCAGGTATTTCAACTTTTCACCTTTTTCCTTCCTCTAGATCTCACGATCCACCGACACATACCCTTCTGGATCTAACGGTCCATATTTTCTTCGACTCTCTGACCCTTCGTGCTTCAGGTGTCTCAAGTTTCAAACTCGCCTCCTTATGAACTCATGATATCTGACGGCTTAGAGCCACTCTGTCGATCCGATGCTTGAAGTTTGCCCCGAACAATCTGATGGTTCGGATCTGTTCCTGCTGATCGGGCGACTCAGACTCTATTTCGGATCTTCGGTTCTTTGAGCTCTAGAAATCTCAGTTCTCAACTCTTGTGAGTTTTCTCTCTCCTGTGTGTGCAAATCCCTAAGGCTTGTGCACTTCACTCTAATCAAACGACTGCTGATCTTCTGCACAGTGATCCAATGACCACTGTCGCTCCTCCTCCTGAGCTTCTGAGTTCTTCCGACTTGGAAGATTTCTCTGTCTTCAAAGGTTTTGAACCTTTACTTCTCCTTACGAGTCCAACTATTGGCTCTCGATGACACTTTATGGAAAGTTCTATCCCTTTTGAGCTTTGTCCTTAAAAGGATTTTGATTCCCCATGCACACCTTGCGTTCTCGGGATTTCGATAACTCAGATCGAAGGATTTCTTGAAATAAATTCTTCTCGCCCACCTGGCGTTACTTTTGTTCGATTTCTTCGACGCTTGGTCGTTTCACGATGTTGTGCACACCTTGCACCCAGTGTAAGTTTCCTTTGTTCTCTTTGAACTTCTCTGAGTCACTCCAAGACTTAGTCGACGCACTCCTTGCATTCAAGATGCACACCTTGCATACGAGTGTTAGAAGAGAAACAACTGAAACTCATCCAGATTCGTCACAACTTCATACTAAAACTTCTCAAACAATCACACATGAACGAAAATGGAATAAATCACGCACACAGAATATAACATTCATTCATCCATACATCAAATGAACACAGTTCAAGGATTTGGGACAATTCTGTCTGTTCTATTCCTTCATAAAAATGAATTACATAATGATTCTTCTACTCTACTTTGTTCTACTGATCTCTCAGTTCTCTATATCATTCTTTCTATTTTGTCTATTCTATTACAATGCAACAATGAAAAGCTATCTAAGGACTGGCTCCATGAGATCTCTTGTCCTATCTGCAACCTATCCTATCAAACTCTTAGTGCTTACCTACTCCGTCCTATTACAATAACTAAGAGTTATTGCCAGATAAGAGTCAACACTCAATATCTGCAACCCCTTACAGTCCTTCACGACTTTACAAACAAGTTACATTTTTTAAATGATGTTTACAAAATATCTCAACGACTTGATTTAATTCTGAGTTAATTTTTTATTTGAAACTCTGTCATTGTTGAGATGTCATTCCTTTGCCTCCACGCTTGTGTTTTGACTTTGAAGGTGATGCTCCTGCATCACTAAATTAGGATTCATAGGCCATTATCTTTTCCTTACTAGCTTAACACCCTTTACCCTTCTCAAGGTGTATGATGTGTTGAATAATACCAAGGTTAAAGCCATGCAAGTCTTTGTAAGAACACACGAGTATGTATTAAAATTATTTAAAAAGGGTTCGGAACTTGGCCTTCTCTTCTTAAAGGCAATGGAATCCTACATGTAATATTTTGAAATAATCTTAGGGACAATATACTCAACCTCAAGCTTGTAATATTCATTACTTTGGCTTGGGATTTTTGGGAAATAGTTAGTTAAAAAATATTCTCTAAAGGAATTAGACCCTTAGGATAGATATTGTGTTTTTAATTTATTATGCTTGAAGAATAAAAAACTTCATCCTCTTAATTTATCGAAAAACAACAAATATCCTCATTATTTAAAAAAAATCTACTAAAACTCATTATTGTCAAACACATAAAGTTGATAAAGAGAAACTCATCACAATCAAGTCTAACGTTAGACCATTGTTTATTGGCATTAGAAGCATAGATGAACACCTTATCAACTACATAATTTAATTAATTCCTTTCTACAACATAACTTTATCTCATCTTATACACTATGATTTAAGACATAGATTAGACAATAATTATTTTAATTAATTCCTTTCTACAACATAACTTTATCTCATCTTATACACTATGACTATGATTTAAGACATAGATTAGACCATAATTAAAATTTAATGTAACTTAGAATTCAATCTCATTTGAATATGACTGCACACTAACAAAATCTATAAACACATTTTATTTTATTTTATTTTTAATTTTCTTAGTATACTATGAGCACCAAACTCTAAGCGTTTGAAGTGAAGTTTATCCACCTTCTAAACCTTTGAAGTGAAGTTTATCCACCTTACAAAGACATGCAATATGAAACACATTCTTTAGAAGTGAACTTGATGCCCTTAGAATCCAAGCATGTAAGACCCACTTTAAGATTGTAATAGAAATTTATTCTTTTGATGTTTATTTCATAATGTAGGTAACTTTTAGATAAAGAATAAACAAGCATGAGCTTGATGGCACGCTTTAAAGGTAAACTAATTTATGTTTTTAATACTATAATAAAATTATATAAGGAAAAAGCTCGAAAAGTATACAAAAGTTTGAATGCAATCTACCATATTGAAAATGTATTTTGAGTATTTTGAGACAAACCAACAGTGGGCAAAAGGCACTGTCGGTTTGCATTATTATATGTAATTTGCCAAATGTTATAAATGTGCTGTTTTGGAACTTGAAATTATTAATGAATATCCTTAAACAAACACATGTTGACCTCGTTGTAAATCAAATTCTATTTCAAAATCACAATTTAATAATAATATTAACCTAATGTTTATATATCTTATAATGTAAAGTAATGTAGGAACACGTCTTGACTTCGTCGTAAATCAACTTCCATTTCAAAATTACAATTTAATAATAATATTAACCTAATGCTTATATATCTTATAACGTAAAGTAACTTAGGACGTAACTTAGGACGCTATAAGTAAACTTTCTATTTTTTTAATTTTTTTAGGTTATTTTGGATTTTTTATTTATTTTATCTTAAATTTTTTGAAAAAGTGTTGGATCTTTAGATTTGAGTGGTTAAGTTTATATAATTCAAGTGTTTTCAGGACTTTTCAATAATTTGAATTCATTTGTACATTCATAAATACAATTTAAATAACAAAAAATTATGATTTTATCTAAATTTATATTTCTGATTTCGATAAAAAAAAATAAAACATACAACAATTAAACAAAGCAGCTATAATATCATAAAAACATTCCAAATTAATTTTTTTTTTTTTTAATTTTTAAATTTGTGTTTTCTTTTTAATCTATAATTTAAATTATTTTGAATTAATAAATTTTTAAAAATTAATATTACATAATTTGATTGTATTAAAAATATTTAAGAATGATGAATTTTATATTAAAATAATAATTTTATAATTTATGAATTAACAAATAAAAATTTAATAAAAATTTTCAATAACAAAAAAATATTAAAAATAAAAAAATATTTAATCTTATTAATCCAAAAACTCATCCAAAAACTAAGCCATCATATATGTCCTTTTTGGGTTTTCCAAATAAGAATTCACTTATTGCATTATAATATATTTCTTGTGGTTATGAAGTGATTTCATTCTAATATATTTTTTGTGGTTAGATATGTGTATATTTTATCACAAATATATTTTAAATGCGGATTTATTTAGTATTGAATGAGATCAAATTTTTTAAGGTGTAATTTTTTTAATTATTTAATTACATGTCATGTATTAATTTCTTCATATTAAATGATTAAAAAAATGTATTTTAAGAAATTTAATCTTTCTTATTTAATAGATAGCTTGAGGTTTAAGATAGATCTACGCTAGATTAATTTTTTAGATGTCAGATACATATGTAGTTATTTATTTTTTATTGTTGTCACATAGTGTTACGTTACATGACAACATCTCACATCTCCTCCATACTAGGTTGTAGAGCATCTCGTTACTCTCGATGCAATTACTAAATTTAAAGAACAATATCCCAAAGTTGTTTAATTGAGAAAATTATATATGACTAGAAGTGATCTTCCTCTACATACTTTTTCCACATAAAAATCCTTCTTTATATTCAGAAAAACAAACTTTCCAAGAGTCACAGGGTTGTTCTGATAAAAATACATATAGATCACTGTGCAGAAAAAAACTAAAGCTTGTCTCTCGAAAGCCAATGCAAATTCTAAGGAAAAAAAATGACAGGGTTATCCGATTACAAAATAGCAAAGATGTTATATGTGCATCTAGTCGATTTCAAAGCTCCACAAAATCAAACCAAGAAAACAAGAAAAGACTAAACAACAAAAAAGAGCACCGAGAAGCATTAGAAAAGATTTATGTAGTGTGTGGGGCCCTCATGGTCGGATTCTCATCGATTGAAGGCGATTTTTCCCAGTTGAGTTTCGAGAGCCAACTTCGATAATCTATCTGCCTCCTTATTTTCTTCACGGTAAATATAGGCAAAAGAGAGATTCCTAAAGTGTGGTAGTAAATCCAGTATTCTTTCCTTCCATCTTTCTAAGGCCACTACCTGAATGGTCCGTCTTTTGTTTAACCATCCAATTACTATCTTAGAATTGCCAAGAACAATCAAATCAGGAATATACAATCTTCTAGCCAAAGTTAGTAAAGCCCAGGCCCCCAAAACTTCAGCCTTTGTGTTAGTTCCTTGTCCAATGTTGAATGTCCATGTATAGGATGTAACGTTGTTTAAAGATATCTTACCTCCAACACCACATTTTTTTCCCCTGGTTTGTGTTGCGCCATCAAACCAGGCTATAGCTCTATCTGTTGGAAGTCTCAGCTTCATGATGCGTGGGGAAGGAACTCTTTTCTGTGAACCATAGGTGTTTGTTGCTGCAAAATTTTTATAGACCACCCTTTGAATAAAGGGACATTCTTCTTGAAAGATAGAAGTGTTTCTCTCTTTCCAGATGTGCCAACTGAGGAAAGCCGACATCGAAGGGAGAAGAGGATTTGTCTTGTTCCAGTTTTCAAAACACTCAAGGACTGTGTGTCCGAGCCATCCTCTAGTGATATTTAGATCTGTAGTTACTCTGTCCCATACCTCAATTGTAAAGGAGCATTTTACCAATAAATGCTTCACTGAGTCACAATTGTTCTTACACAGGAGGCATATGCCTGGATTGGCCCACCCTTGTTTCTGAAGGTTTTTCCATGACAGGATATCGTCTTCTATAGCAAGCAATGTAAACAACTTTAATTTTAATGGAAAATCCCATTTCTAGAGAGATCTCCTCCAGCCTCTCACCTTTTGCACCCACAACTTTGTAGCAACAACATTATAAACATTCTTAACCGGTAGCTTTCCTGACTTATCTCTGCCTATCTAGATTAAGACATCTGGTCAATCCTGAAGGTGAATCCCCATGCCTATCATCTTCAATCTATAACTCTCCCACTCCCTTGTTGTATCTCCTTCAAGTTCCAAAACTGAACTAGTTAGCGAGTTTGTTCCAATGGCTCGTTGCTCTTTATTACATCTCGCTTGATAGAGCACGTATATCCTTTTGTGATTCAAACTCTGAATTAGATCCTCTGATAATAGTGAATCTTTTCCCAGAACTAATATGTAGTCTCTCCCAATCACAATTGACTGCCCACTACCAGGGTTCCAAGACAACCATTGAAGGATAAGTGACAAGTAGTTTAGTAGATTCTTCCAGGTTTATGACCCATATGACACACTGTTCGATGTCGTTCTTAACCAGTCGACCACGTGTGCATGAGGAAAGTATTTGTCTTTTATTACTCTGTTCCAGATGCCAGGTTTCATCAATACTCTCCACAAGGTATTTGATGCTAACGCCCGATAGGATAAATAGAGGTTCCAAAACCCCCAACCCCCATATTGTTTTTGTTTTGAAAGTAACTCCCACTTACATAAGTGAAAACAATTTTTCTTTTTATAGTCGGTCCAAAGAAAGGAGAAAATCTTCTGACGAATTTTGTTCAGGATAGAAATCGAGACATATGCTAAAGCTAGCCAGTAGATTGGGAGACTCTCCAAAACAGACTCTCATAAAATCTTCTTCTACATACTTATACTTAAGGAACTACTAAACTACATATTGTTTTTTTTGTTTTTAATAGACAATTTTTGTTTTTAATAGACATAGACACATATTCTTTTTTGTTTTTAATAGACATAGACATGTTATGAGACATGAATCCTTATTTTCTTTCTTTCATTAATGTTGTTGAGGTGAAGCCCCGATGCAGTAAAACATCTTGATTTGCCTATGAGTTCCTACTTATTTAGAGGATGAAGGGAGCATGGGTTTTCTTTCTTAGTGACATGTTTGTTTGGTAGAACCTTCCCATTGAGAGATGAAAGTTATTAAGGGTGGAATTCTTTGCTCTATTTTCATAGGCTTATAATATCTTGCAAGGATCTTATAAATAAGGGTTTTGAATCTCGGGAAGGATTTTGTTAATGTTTCAATCTCGTTCTTTGTTCCAAGTGGGTCGTACTCATTGAATACTAAAACAATGGAAATATTTCCTTGTGGAAAGTATATCTATATTACTTTGGGTGCTTAATGGGTCTTACCCACCAATCAACCAGAGTCTCCAAGATCTAAATATGTTGTCCCCTTTCAAAACCTATGATTTCTTAGTGGGTTTTATTTCCTGGAATATTAAGATCCTAAATATCGTTTATTTGTTATGTCTATCCTCAGTTTCATTGACATGGTGAGGCCCACTCACTAGAGGATTAGAGCACCTAAGTTTTCTATGATTATTGTTTTGCACCTCTAGTCCTGAATCATTCCTACTCCATTAGGAGCCAAGTGAACCATAATTTGGAAGTTCTCATCTAATTGAGATGTCCTAGCACTAAGTGGGCCCACTTTTTTCCAATAAGCATAAAAAGGAGGAAAACAAGTTGTATCATCCCTTCAAAATCTAATTTTCAATCCCTAATGGAAGGCTCTTATGCATATTTCAACTCAGGTTTTTTTGGGGTTGAGATATTATGAAATCTATCGACAATACCATATTGAAACAAATATAAGATGGTATAACCAATCTATAGACCAAACATTTTTATTTTTAAGGTGGAGATCTAAATCTAAAGTAGAAATGAATATTTTTAAGGTGGAGATGTAACTCTAAAGTAGAAATGATGGAAGAAGGCCACAACTCCCACCAATCATGAAAACGAGCAACCCTTGCCTACTCCAAAAACCAATCTTTAACTATTTCTCATGATTTTTTCTATCTGGTTAAGTGATATGGCTTCGACCTTATCAACACTTATATTCATTATAGTTGCTCTCTATTATAACTATATGGCAAAGACCTATAAACAATCTCCGTCTTTTTAGTCCCTGTTGTAGGCATAGAGTGACTATAGTGATTGATGAATTGTTGACTTCATATGAGTTTGTTCTTTGACCACAAATATTTGCATAATATCTATTGTTGGAGCTAGGGAACTAAAAACATTGTTTTTTGTATAATAAAAAGTACCATATATGTAATGATCTGATTGGATAACAGATTGGAGGTCTTATTGGCGGATTTTCTATTCCCAATGTTTTATATGTTATCATATCCAAACTTTTTGATCGTCTACATTCTTTTTGAATCATATATTTTTCTTATGCATTGCTTGAAGGTGGATTAATGCTAGTATGAGTTCAAATGTTAGTCTTAGCATTTTATGCTAGCTATATTTATCCCAATGTTTGATATGCTAGCATATCCAAATTTTGTCCTTTGAATACATTCTCTACTTTTCGAACTATTGTTACTAATTTTATTTTATAATAAATTGTAATAATTGTTTTTTGGTATGTCAGAGACTTGCCACACTGCATTCTTTCTTAAATGTTTACAAATCATTTCTAACAGACTTAAATGTTTACCTAACAAGCTTTGCAGCATTAAATGTTTACTTAGCAGGCTTGTTACAATACATTTTCTTTCGTTTTTTTTTTATATGCAATGTTCTCTGCATTCAATTTGGGCAATATTGTACTTCAACGACATTGCTAGTTCACTGGTTCATGCTTGCTTCTTGCATCTCCACTACTTTCTTATTTCCTTGTTGTTGTTGTTCTTGTTTGACTGTTCTTCTTGTTGCAATTTGCACGTTTGGGGTTCTGCAACCGTGATTGGAACTGCGATATTCCTGGTCGACTAGTTGGTGCTTGCTTCTTTGTTCACTGGATGTTGCTTATTGTTGTTTGATTCAAATTTGCAGGGTTCAGGTATGCGGATGCAGTTGGGCCTTTTGGTGCTTCTTAACTGGGTTGTTATTTGATGCTTTCTCTTGTTTGCCTAATCTTTGCAATGTTGGGGTGCTGCATTTGCTGTTGGGTCTGTTGTTACATTGTTTTGCAGTTGGCTCCCCATAAAATACTATTAAGATAAAATAACATACAAAATTTTGCAGTCAATGTAAATTGCATATCTTACGGCTTCAATTAGAGTTTGTCGGGATCCAACTATATTTCATAGTTGGTAATGATTTTTCCATGGTTTATGTCTTAATATGGTTTCATAATTATGAGAGTAATTGTTGTTGTTTGAGCGATACAATTATTCTCTCCTTTTTTTTTCCTATTGTAAACTTTCTCGTTTTTCGCCTTTTGTTCTTCCGCTCTATTATGTGTTTCTGGTTCTATACTTTCTCGCGTTTCTGTGCTTGCGGGTTCTGGGTGTGGCGAACTGAAAAATCATTATCTCCATCTATATATTCACATCATGATTCTGACCGACCACCGTTCAGTTGCATACTTATCCAATTTTATGAACACGGCTTCGCGGATAGGTGCTATCGAACTATGGTAACTTGTGTTCGGTGTATACATCTTGCACGTAGAACTTTCGTGCTCCACAAATCGACCCACACTCCTCGAAATCGCAACTCTGCCTCTTCCTACGATGAATTTTTCTATTCGACCCGCCTTTCCATACTTAGGCAAGTTTTCAAAGTGTCACGGGTTCACGCTTTCCTGGGTTCAAGGAAGTTTAAAAGAATTTGTCGATCCCCTCCATCCCCGCTACCTTCTTCCCTTCCCAATGGACATTAATTATGATTTCAAAAGTGACAACTGACCAGACATGTTCGAAACAATTGGCTTTAATAAGTGGAAAGCTCGAGGACATCTCCCATTAAAATGCATAGACAGGCGAATATTATGTGATCTAGTAAAATTTTTTTCCTGCATTTTGAATTTGCCAAAAAAATAAATTGTTCTTTTAGTTTTTTTAAAGGATTCATCATAGTAACAATGCAATATTGTACTACCTCTTTGCCATCAACGAAYGTGTCATCCATAGAGGCCTTGATGTCATGTCCCTCTTTAATACTTTGAATATGTTAGATGTTGTCAGATTTGAGAATCTGCTCGGATATGGGAATGTTAAAACGTGCTATTAGTCACTATTCAACGCACATATTCGAAAAGCTTGGCATTAATTAGTGAAAAGATTGAGAGAATATTTCATTAATATGAATTAAACCAAAATCTATGGAAGATCATATTGTCTTCCTCCAACGTTGCTTTTAAATACTTATTGCCATTTCTCTCTATCATCAAAGAGTTGGGCTTTAGGGTTCCTTCGTTCTAATATTCTTGGTCATGGACATGTAAGACAACTTAGAGATGCCATTGAGGCCCAAATGAAAGAAGAGAGACTATTTTTATGTGACTTGATATTTGAGACAAAAAAAAACTCTCTTATCCAACAAAAACTCAGACAGGGGAAAAAAAAAACAAATATCTTTTGGTTGGTGTTCTCCCTGTATTTGATACTTTGGTTGGTTGAAAAGCCTACTTGGAGATTTGTTTGTTGATATTCTTTGTTTTATTGCTAGGATTTGGAAGATATTTTCAAGTCATGTGCAAAATACTCCCTCTTTGAATTATATAGTTTCTTCCAACAACACAGATTTGGCAAGTGTATCGAATTCTGTAGAGCACACAAGAATTTGTCTTCGTCAAGGGTGTCACACTTACTGTGGCTTGCAAAATGGTCTGTGATATTCGGAAATGACGTGAAATATTACTCCATTCACGAATGTACCCAGAAGCGGGTAAGAGAAACTGTATGGGTGGATAAAACGACATACTAAAATTACATAAGTTTCTATTTCAAAGTTTGCTGAGCTACTTCTAGGTGTGGTAATAGACTTGACAAAAATCCATGTTCTTTGTCAAAGTTTATTCACTGTCCTATGGATGTAGTTACAGACTCCACATAAAATCAACTACCTATCGCTACTACACATTTTTTATTTTACTATTCCTATGCATATAATTGGATTATGGAATTTGCAACATTTTATGAGGATTACTTTATACTACTGCCTTTTGCAAGAGGTTTCACGTGTTCAGGTAATGATTTGGTTTCTGAAAATTGCCTTTTACTACCACCTTCATGTAATCATATTATTTCATTCTTTAGAAGAGACCTTAATGTCGTGGTGTGTTTCCAGATCTGTTTCAACCTAATGTCAATCTTCCTGCTATTTCCCTTGTGTTGGATGGGGAAAATGCATTTCTTTTGTTGCAGTTTATGCAATATTTGATAAAAATAAAAAAAAATGTTCAAACAATACAATTTTTTTTTTTTTTTAAATATAGAACAATGTATTTTTTTGAACAAACGCCCATTCGAAAAGTTTTAGGAGTTGTTTGGGGTTCACGTCCTTCAAGGATGTTAAGTAATCACAAAATTACTATTGTTTGTGCCAATGCAATTGAGTTATCGTCCATTATGGAAATTTCATTAACACTGCAATGCCAGATAATAGATGTTTGCCATGTGCCTAATGTCAAGGTCATTATCGCATAGGACACCCAACGTCCAAAGATTTATGGACTTAAAACAACATTGTAGATTTCGTAAGAAAGCAATACTAAAGTCTATGTTCTTTACAGGTCTGACAATCCTGCAGTTTAAGTACTTTGACAATGATATCCCCGCTTGTTCACCGCATTGTCACAATGCAGTCAGTAGCACTGTTCCCATTTCCACCACCAATGAAAATGTTTAAGGTCGAAGCTATCTGGAGCCTAGGGTCACCACCTATGTGGATGCCTGAAGGTGATTGTATGTCGAGTCTCTTGCTGCATCCAAAGGTCGCTCAACACTATTTGACATAGAAGCTAGTTGTCTGTCAATTCTGTTACAACTTTGGCATAAAACGTTCTGTAATTTCAGAATATTGATTCAAACGCCCATACATTTTCTCACGTTGGTTGGTATCTAATTTTATAATTTCCTACTGAGTGTATTTGGGCATGGAGTTATATTTGGCATCACCTCCGAAGATTCCATAACTTTCTATGGGCCGCCATGTCTGCCACCCCTAAAATGAAAGATATATTCTGATGTGATCTGTAGCATTTGATACACTTTCCATACCTATGCTTCCCAAAGAAGTCATGTACTTAAAAAAAATAACATTTTTCATCTGGCTTGGATGTTCCTTCCAATTTACTATAATAAAACAAAGAAGTTCATCATACAAATCTTCAGGCAGGATTTTCAACCAAATAGATGATCGAATACAGTGAGAATAACAGTCACAACATACTTGAATTTTTTTTGTCCGTCTTGCCTTTTGTTGCCTAACAAGATTTGTTTCCCCATAACTGATGTCACATAAACGACTCCCTAGAATTTGAATTGGGCCTGAATCACATTTCTAAGTTGTCTCATATGTCAATGGTCAGGAACATTACAAGGAAGACACCTTAAACCCCAAGTTTTCAACGGCAGAGGAAAAATAATACTTAACAAAGAATGGAATGTTGAATAACCAACCAATGCAAGAAGACCATATCTAGAAGAGACAATCTATTCAAAAAACTGGGATAGATCTAGTTGGCATCACCAATTAAGTCCAAGACCCGAAATTGATATTCAACTCGTTGTTTTTTACGAATCAAGGATTTGATCGTCAAGAAGGCTGTCAACAAGCTTCATTATTGTACATATTTTGTATTGGTCAACGACAAGAAAAATCCCAATCATTATGGAAAATAATCTCAGCTGTATTTTGTAACCCATCTTATTTGAATATAAAAGATTTGCGTTTTTATTTTTTTTATGGAGTTTTCCAATCTCTAGTATTGCTTTTCATTTTATTTTGTACCTTTTTTGTGTGTGTCGTTAAACATGGATGACAAGATTTTATTTATGTTGTCCAGTACATCAATTTAAATAAAGGCTACTCTGTTAGTTTCTTACATTTTACATGGAAGAATAATTTGTCATAGGCCATACTTATGTGGCACCGACCCTATACTTAAAGAAAGAAATTGGAGGACCCATCCTGCTTTCATTCTTCGGGTCCCATAAATAGAATGAATTAATGACTATTAAAACAAGGAAAATCAAGTGTTGATGCCATGTTCCTATTCAATATCTTTCATATATTGCATCTTCTTCTATTTGATAATATCTGTGCATATATACTAATATGAGTATTATTGGAATAAATATAAAACTTCCTCTTGGCCAAAACTTAGCCAAATATCTAGACACCAGGCCGCGGGTTTGCGGTATTCAACACCTATGTCCCTTGTTCCGGCATATACATCTTGCACCCAAATAACTTTCGTGATCTGCAATTTATGCTCTAACCAGTGAAAACTCACGAGAGGTTCGAAAAGATTGGCATTAATAAAGGAACAATAGATTTTCCTCTGTGTGATACTTAGCCCTTTTCCCCTTTTCTTCTTCTCATCTATTATCACTTTTTGGTTATATACTTAGTCTCCTTTCTATGATCATGGATTCCAGGGTTGGCAGGCTAACATATCTTCATATCCATCTATATCCTCACATGATGAATCAAATCGACCATTGTTCCTTTCCATACTTAGCCAATTTTATGGCCGCGGTTGCTGGGTTGCCACTTTCAAACTCTGCTTCTTCTTGTTGCGTTATATATATCTTTCACTCAAAACTTCCATGGTTTCAATGAAATTTGCGAACCAAACAACATCCTGCAATTTGGGAGATGATTTACATTTGAAACAAAAATAATCTATTAATATATATATCAAAACTTTCTCTTGGCCAATACTTAGCCAATTATCTGGTCAACAGGTCCCGAGTTCGCAGTATCCAACACCTATGTCCCTTGTTTTTTCATATACATTTTGCAACCAAATAACTTTTGTGATCTGCAATTTATTCTTTTACTAGTGAGAACCCAACAGGGGTTCAAAAAAATTGGCATTAATAAACGAAGAGTGGATTTTCTACTGTCAGATACTTAGCCCTTTTCCCCTTTTCTTCTTCTCTTCCATTATCGATTTTTGGTTATATACTTAGTCGCCTTTCTATGATCGGTAGTTGCAGGGTTGGCGGGCTGACCTATCTTCATCTCCATATATATCCTCACATGACGAATCCGACCGATCGTTGTTTCGTTCCGTACTTAGTCAATTTTATGGTCGTAGTTATTGGGTTGGCACATACGAACTCGCCTTTTCTTCTTCCTCTCCATTATCTCTTTCTGGTTATATACTTAGTCTCCTTTCTATGATATTTGGTTCCAGGGTTTGTGGGCTGACATATCTTCATCTCCATCTATATCCTCACATGAAGAATCCGACCGATCGTTGTTCCTTTCCATACTTAGCCAATTTTATGGTTTTGGTTGTTGGGTTAGCACTTACGAACTCGGCTGCTTATTGTTTCGTGATATACATCTTCCACTCAAAACTTTTGTGATCTACAATTCCACTGCGGGCTCCTCGTATAAATTAACTACGCTCAAAGTATCTATCACTGCCTTCCATCCCCACTATATTCGCGTCCTTCCTAATATACATTAACTATGCTCTTACTAGTGACAACTAAACACACTAGTATGAAAGAATTAGCACCCGTTTCTCCGCCATATACAAATTGACTACCAGACTCTGACATCGTCCCATATTCGGTCTTACACATTATGCATTCAAATATTCTGAGCTATACAATTTGCCCGTCGGGGTCTCACGTCTTCTGGGGAAACCTTGTCACCCTATTTTGCATCCATGCGTTGGCGGGTTCCAAAATCTCCAACTCCTAGTCACTGTTTCCTGTTCTTCCCATCCTCGTACTTCTTTCTAGATATGCAACACCAAAGGTTTAATACTAAAACGACATCATGAAACAACCATAAAGATCGCCATTAATAAGAAAAAGTATCAAGAACCAACCATCCCTACAGAACTTGTCCAGAAACATGCAAAGAAGATCTTGCCAGGTAATGGAAAACCTATTACAAATTTCAATATATTAGAAAAAACAAGTCCTGACCAGTGTTTCCCTATTCCATACTTGGAAAAAATTTCGATTGCAGGTTCCTAGAATGATGGCCTCAAAATTGTGTTTCGAATCTTCCGCGAGTTGAAAATAGTGACCAGAGTTCCACAATGTACAATTTGTCCGCAGGAATGCATAAAAACTCTTA
This sequence comes from Picea sitchensis, assembly GCA_010110895.2. Classification (NCBI taxonomy): domain Eukaryota; kingdom Viridiplantae; phylum Streptophyta; class Pinopsida; order Pinales; family Pinaceae; genus Picea; species Picea sitchensis. The sequence continues at coordinate 112,458 of SNQJ01S0031261.1, read as the reverse complement.
ATTTTTCCTCTCCCCCCCCCCCTTCTATTATCCCTTTATGGTTCTATATTTAGTCGCATCTATATGATCACGACCTCATGGATTCACAAATTGGAAACTCTTTATCTATATCTTCACACCATGAGCCTGACCAATCGCGGTCCCTTTCAATACTTAGCCAATTATCTGATCAATGAGTCTCGGGTTTTTGTTATCGAATACTTATGTCCCTTGTTCCATCATATACATCTTGCACCCAAAGAACTTTTGTGATCTGCAATTTATGCTTTTACTAGTAAGAACTCACGATGGGTTCTAAAGGATTGGCATTTATAAATGAACAGTAGATGTTCTTCTTTGAGATACTTAGCTCTTTTTCCTTGGTCTTCTTCCCATGTATTATCTCTTTCTAGTTATATACTTAGTCTCCTTTCTATGATCGCAGGTTCCAGCGTTGGCAGGCTGACATATCTTCATCTCCATCTATATCCTCACATGACGAATCCGACCGACCGCTGTTACTTTCCATACTTAGCCAATTTTATGCCCACGGTTTCCAGGTTGGCGCTTTCGAACTCTGTTGCTTCTTGTTCCATGATATACATATTGCACTCAAAATTTCCGTCATCTACAATTCAACCACGGACTCCATAGCCCTTTTTCCCTTTTCTTCTTCTCGTGTATTATCTCTTTCTAGTTATATACTTAGTCTCCTTTCTATGATCGCAGGTTCCAACATTGGCGGGCTGAAATATTTTCATCTCCATCGATATCCTCACATGACAAATCCGACTGACCGTTGTTCCTTTCCATACTTAGCCAATTTTATGGCCGCGGTTGCTGGGTTGGCACTTTCGAACTTTGCTGCTTCTTGTTCTGTGATATACATATTTCACTCAAAACTTTTTTGATCTACAATTCCACCACAGACTCCTCGAACTTGCAAGATTCACGCTACCATGGTTCACAAATGTTTCAAAGTATCTATCGCTGCCTTCCATCCCCACCAACTTCCTGTCCTTCCTAATATACATTAGTTATGCTCTTACTAGTGACACCTGAACACACTGGTACGAAACAGTTGGCATCCGGCCCTCCGCAATATACAAATTGACTACTAGATTCCGACATCGTCCTCTCTTTTGTGTTACAGATTATGCATTCAAATTTTCGGAGCGATACAATTTGACCGTCGGGGCCTCACGTCTTCTGGGGAGACCTTGTCACCCTATTTTGGATCCTCATGTTGACGGGTTCACAAAATCTCCAATTCTTAGTCACTGTTTCGGGTTGGCGCTTTTGAACTCTTCTCCTTCTTATTCCACGATATACATCTTGCACTCAAAATTTTCGTGATCTACACTTCCACCGTGGACTCCTTAGCCCTTTTTCCCTTTTCTTCTTCTCATGTATTATCGATTTCTGGTTATATACTTAGTCTCATTTCTATGATCGTGGGTTCTAGCAATGGAGGGCTGACATATCTTCATCTCCATCTATATCCTCACATGACGAATCCAACCGACTGTTGTTCCTTTCCATACTTAGCCAATTTTATGGCCATGGTTGTCAGGTTGGCGCTTTCGAAATATGCTGCTTCTTGTTCCATGATATACATCTTGCACTCAAAACTTCCATGATCTACAATTCCACCACAAACTCCTTGAACTCGCAAGCTTCACTCTACCACGATTCACAAATGCTTCAAAGTATTTTTCGCTGCCTTCCATCCCCACTAACTTCCTGTCCTTCCTAATATACATTAGTTATGCTCTTACTAGTGACAACTGAACACACTGGTACGAAACAGTTGGAATCCGACCCTCCGCAATATAAAAATTAACTACCGGAYTCTAACATCGTCCCCTCTTTCGTGTTATAGATTATGAATTCAAATGTTCTGAGCAATACAATTTGACCATCGGGGCCTCACGTCTTCTGGGGAGACCTTKTCACCCTATTTTGGATACTCATCTTGACAGGTTCAYGAGATATCCAATTCTTAGTCACTGTTTCGGGTTGGTTCTTTCGAACTCTGYTGCTTCTTGTTCTGTGATATACATCTTGCACTCAAAATTTCTGTAATCTACAATTCCACCGTGGACTCCTTAGCCCTTTTCCCCTTTTCTTGTTCCCGTGTATTATCGCTTTCTGGTTATATACTTAGTCACCTTTCTATGATCATGGGTTTCAGCATTGGTGGGATGACATATCTTCATCTCCATACATATCCTCACATGACGAATCTGACCGACCGTTGTTCCTTTCCATACTTAGCCAATTTTATGGCCACGGTTGTCGGGTTGGCGCTTTTGAACTATGCTACTTCTTGTTTCATGATATACATCCTGCACTCAAATGTTTCGTGATCTACAATTCCACCGCGGACTCCTTCAATTTGCAAGCTTCACTCTACCATGGTTCACAAATGTTTCAAAGTACCTTTCGCTGCCTTCCATCCCCACTAACTTCCTGTCCTTCCTAATATACATTAGTTATGCTCTTACTAGTGACAACTGAACACACTGGTATGAAACAATTGGCATCCGGTCCTTCGCAATACACAAATTGACTACTGGATTATGACATCGTCCCCTCTTTCGTGTTACAGATTATGCATTCAAATGTTTTGAGCGATACAATTTGACTGTCGGGGCCTCACATCTTCCAGGGAGACCTTGTCACCCTATTTTGGATCCTCATGTTGATGGGTTCACAAAACCTCCAATTCTTAGTCATTGTTTCCAGTTCCATCCATCCTCGTACTTCTTTCCAAATATGCAACACTAAAGGTTTAATACTAAAACACCATCATGCAACAACTATAAGTATCATCATTAATAAGGCGAAGTACCGAGGACTAACCATCCCTACAAAACTTGTCAAGAAACATGCAAAGAATATCTTGACAGCTAAAATTTCAATATATTAGCAAAACCAACTTCGGGCCAACATTTCCCTATTCCATATTTGGACAGTTTTTCGATTGCAGGTTCCTGGATTGATGGCCTACAATTTGTGTTTGGAATAGTCCGCAACTTGCAAACAATGCCCAGAGTTCCATGATATACAATTTGTCCGTTGGAATGCCTCGTCACGAGCCCAACCGTCCGTTGTTCCTTTCAATAATTAGCTCCAAGTTAGCTCTATTTCCATGACATTGTACATTTACTGTGTATCCCTATTTCATACTTATACATTTTTTCGATTGTTGATTCCCTGATTGACGAGCTCAAGATTGTCTTTCCAATGTTCCATGACTAGAAATAAGTACACAGAGTTCCACGATATACAGTTTGTGCACAAGAAAGAATCATTATGCCCGAGAGATACAATTTGACCCTCGGGCCCTCACCTCTGTTGGATGTATCTTGTAGCCCTATTTCGAAGCGTCACCAACCGCTTTCGATAATTAGCCATTCCTTACTTATTGTTCTGTGTCCCCGCCACCTTCATTCTCTTTGGAAATGCAATTGGTAAGATTTAATTCTAGAACTTCGGTGTGCATGAAACTTAAACATGTCATTAATGACCATCCTCTCTTCAGGTACACATTTTGCATTCAAGTCCCAAAACATACAATTTGACCTTCGGGAATTCACATCTCCTAGGGAACCATTGTTGCCCTGATTCTGAGGCCCGTCCGACGACTTTCCATACTTTCCCATTTCATGGAATCTCTTTTGCGGTTCCTCGGGTTGGCGGGTTCACGAAATCTCCTATTCTTAGGCACTGTTTACTGTGCCCAACCAAGGTTTACTGCCAATAGTTCAACATGGAACATCTGTATTGACTTCCATTAAAAATAAAAAGTGTAGACGAGACAGTGAAATTTAATTAAATCTCGACTCGTCGAATTTAAATTAATTTATCTTCTCTTATTTTCTCTTTATGTCATATATATTACAAGTTTCAATATATTAGCGAAAACGAATCTGCCCATCCATTTCTCTATTCCATACTTATGCCACTTTTTTCGATTGCGGGTTCCCGGATAGGCGGGCTCACGTTTTCACTTCCATTATTCTGTGTCCTGCAAACATTACCTGGACTTCCGCGATATGCAAATTTCCCTCTGGACTGTCCTATCATACTGTCTTCGGTGTTATGTGTATTGCACTAAAAAAGTTTCAAGACATACAATTTGACCATTGCACCCTCACCTCGAACAGTTGTACCTTGTAACCCTATTTTGAAACCCTCCCGACCGCTTTCCATAATTAGACACTCCTTAACTGCTTTTTCGCGTCCCCCAGTCATTTCTCTATTCCATATGTAAGCCACTTTTTTTGATTGCAGGGTCTCGGATAGGCGGGCTCACATTTTCACTTCCATTGTTCTGTGTCCTGCAAATATTACCCAGACTTCCGCGATATACAAATTTCCCTCTGGACTGTCCTATCACACCCTCTTCGGTGTTACGCGTATTGCACTCAAAAAGTTCTAAGACATACAATTTGACCCTCGCACCCTCACATTGGACAATTGTACCTTGTAACCCTATTTTGAAGCCCACCCAACCGCTTTCCATAATTATACACTCCTTAACTGCTTTTTTGCATCCCCGCGACCTCTATACTTCTTTCTTACTATGCAATTAGAATCCTTTCATGCTAACAACTCACCATGCAGGAACCGTCAACATTGTCATTAATGAGAGAAACACTTGAGGATATATCCCACTATTATGCATTAAACCAAGATCTGCGGAGTGTTATATTGTCCCTTCCGATTGTTCATCTCAAACACGGGTTGTCGCGTTGTCTCATTCAAGAAATCTACAATTCTTAATCGCTCATTACCATATCCGCCATGTTCACACTTCTATGTGTCCAATTACTATCCTTTAATGTTAACAACACATCACGAAACAACCGTCGAAATTGTCATTAATGAGGAAAATTCTCAAGGAGATCTCCCATTCACACGCATTGGACCAAGATTTGCGCAACGTTATATTATCCCTTCCAAATTTTCATTTCATTTATCATCTAGACCAAACAAATGTTCTTGTAAACTTATGGCAGCAGGTCGACAACAGTTTTGTGGAGATACAGTAAATATCTTCAGACATTAGGACCAAAACTTCCAGTGGTCCAAGGCATACTTTTACTATTCATCCTGTTCTTCCCAGAACAAAGTGATTTGGACCTCTCGAATCGCTCATGCAGGCTGCGTCCTTGAGGTTTTTGACTGTAAGTAGGTGGTCTCTTGGTGCACCGAAAAATATATTCCAAGCCAAAGAATTATTCCACTGCATGACTATTCTCCTATTTCTTTGTCACCTCAGGTCTTCCGCAAGATTTTAAAATTGTTGGAGCTAACATTGACCTTCAGAGGACAAGACTAGAAGCATGTCCTAGAAAAACATGATAACGGGTTGGACATCTTAGCCGGTTCCTCGAAGACCCAACAATAGTTCCTGGAGATATCACAAAGTTGCAGGTAAGTTCCTTTAGAAATCCATTATAGAAAATTGCTTGGTTGTTTACAAGAATAACGGGATAGGCATCCACGACAAGCATTTTCTGTATAATTATTTATATTTTGTACTTCACAGTCAAGGAACAATTCATTTTTGATTGGGGGAAACTAATTTCCATTGAAATCTATTCCCAATTGTCATGATTCAAAGAATCGAATAAATTTTATATGTAATCCTACTTGATTTTCACAATAGTGCATTGTTGTCCGTTTCCAAAACTGTCTCTTTCCAAGAAAATAAATTGTGGATTTGACCCAATAACATTTTGGTACCAGGCCCTGTGGAGGCACAAGGCCTCCCATTGTTTTTATGAAGTTTTTAACGACTTTGTCTCAGTTTTCAAAGATTTATTGTTAGGGAAGGATGCTTTGTGAATGTGTGGCCAGGCAACCAACTTTTTAAATAGGAAGGGCACACTTGAACAAAAGGAAAATCACAGTGTACTAATGGTATTTGTCTCCAAGGAAAATACTGCTTTCCTTCAATGCCACATCACGAACAAGATGTTTGTTGCAGAAATAGCAAGGCAATACAACCATTAGTTGCATTTTTTCCATGACAAGAAAAAAAAAATAGTTCATTTCTCTGCATTGGAAAGTTGGGGACTTCGTGTGCATAAACGTCAACAAGATTGATGAATTTCCAGGCCATTTCATGAACTTGAACCTAAAATATTCTGAAAGGCTAAAAGGGTTCGACTGTAATGGGATTTTTCGAGAACATTTACTAGAAGTTGTCTTTAGTGACTCTTTTATCCATAGACATCTGACTAAAGACAAGGACAATGACAACAACAATCCTGCTTCTAGTGATTGCGACATAGAGACATTGCAAAGCACAACTAAATTGTACAGACAACAAGGAAAAGTATCTGGTGAGAAGAGTGCCCAGTCCCCCGCCAACACTCCCAAGAGCACGACATCACAAAGCATCGCTTCAACGACCCACCCCAGTAAGAAAGAAACCCAAAAATATTCAAACAAAGGAGGAGATAAGAACCCTCCTCGCACAAAAATTGATAGTTCTCACAAAATTCCACTGACGAAGAAGAGAAAAAACAATGTAGGGCAGGCGGGCGAACCTGAAATTGAAAGTGAACAGTTGCAACTTGAAATTGAAACTGAGCACATGCACAAAGTTGGTCCGTCCGCAATGGAAATAGCCGAGACTGGCATTTTTTACGAAGATGAATACTTCGTATTCTAGAGTGTTGTTTTTGATAGCCAATCCAAAAATATCGTCATTGAAAAGAGAGATGTAAGAAATAGGAAAGGAAAATCTCGCAAAAAAAACATGCCTGCTACCACTGCAGCCAAGATAAAAGTATCCTCCACCCTCCTTGAATGGTCTAGAGCCCTTGTAGAGAATAACATCAAGAAAAGAATGCAGCTAGTTACTAAAGCCTAGGAAACATCACAAAATATAGCTTCCTTCCGAAAGAGGGAAAATGATTTGCAGGAACATTTGTAGGAAAATTTAACGTTTCTGTGAATAGGTGTTGACCCATTTTTCCAACCATTCCATCAACACCTCGGATATGAAAAGAAGACAAGATAATCTCCCCTCCCCAAAGTGGACGAAAAAATTAAAATCATGCTGGCAAAAGAAACTTAAGAACCTGGAGCTCATTGTCGAATCATGTAAACAATCCATATTAGAAAAGGAAGAGTTATTCACAAACCTGATCCAAATAGAATTAGCCGGAGGTACCAACGAGGTTCAAGACCCAAACTTAATTCTCAAATCCTTGTCAATGACCAAAGAAACATTCGATGAACAACTTGATATTTTAAAGAGGTTGTCTTTCGAAATTTTTTACACCATCGTTGAATATCGTGTAGATAAGCTCGAGAGTTAGGTACTAGACTATTCGGCACACAATGAAGAAATTGAACAGAGTATGCATAGTATTTCAATGGATCTAAGGAAATTAGAAAATGACCTTTTCGACATAGAATTCCAGGATTAAATCAATGTGGCCCCCATGAGAAGCTACATAGAAGAATGGTTCCAATGGAGAATGGACAACCTCATCCAGGAAGGGAAACAATCGATTGACACGATTCCAGTGACCATCGACGACAACAACAAAAACACATCGGCTTCATGGTAAGTCTATACGGATGTCATCTTGTTTTCTTTATCAATCTAGTTATTATACTGCTTTAAATAGAAAACTCTAACAAAACACTCATAACTTCCAATTTCTTCTTTTTAGGTCTTCCTCTCTACCGTCACACACTTCTTTTTTCTTCTTTCTACATTCTTAATTCTTGTACTTATTTATTTTTATGGTCCGCGGGAGCCCCAATCCTAGTCTATATGAAAAAAACATTTAAATTTCCAGAAATATGGAACAGATTCCAAAAATATGTAACATACATTATTAATTTTTGATAAATTTCAAAGAAAACTAATCTGGGAATGCTAAATTTTTTGTGTCCAGGAACCTTTGTTGCAAGAAATTATTAGTATTCTATTGTATTTGAATGTTTAATGTGTATGCTTCATAAATACCTTTGTTGCAAGACATTATTAATATTCTATTGTGTTTGAATGTTAGGAACAAAAACAAAAATATGGAACATATTCCATAAATATGTGAATGCTAAATTTTTTGTGTCTAKGAACCTTTGTTGCAAGACATTCAAATACCAACATCATAGCACTTTTTTAAATGTTAAATCTTTCCTGTACTATCAAAAAAATTGTATATGATACACACATACTTCGAAGTTATTTTTTTAGTGTTGTTATCTGCAACATTTTCATGCCTACTCATCTTCAAATACGTTGAAAGATCTTGGAACCATTTCATTTAATTTTACTTTAATGTATTTTACTTTTATTCCTATTCTATTGTATTTGAATTTTTAATATCTATGCTTTAGAAATATGGAACAGGTTCCAGATTTTTGATAGACTTCAAAGAAAACAAGAACCTTTGTTGCTTCAGAAATATGGCACAGATCCAACCTTTGTTTAATATTCTATTGTATTTGAATGTTTATTGTCTATGTTTCATGGTCCTTTTTCCCAGGAACATTTGTTGCAAATCATTTAGACAGAAGTTTTCTAAGTACCATGTTTAAACTATATACACCCCAGGAAAACACTTCCTCGTTCTCATATTAACGTGATGCACCCGCTCCCACAAAGTCATCCTCTACATGGATACCAGGTGTACTTCAACTTGCTTCCCATGTGTCTGTACTTGGTCCCACTATAGCAGTGCATTTATTCCCATTCCAACCTAACAGGGACTACGGTGCCATGCAACACTTGTTTATGTAAGGTTTGGACTACGTACATCCAACCAAGGTGTATAGTTTTCTTTTAAAATTGTAATAAATTATCTTCTTATATGAAGGATGTCTTAGAAAAATCCAAAACAAGTTTGCAAAATAATATTTCAATGCTTCTACCAATTCGCTAGTTATATAGAGAGTGTGTTATGAAATCATTAAGCTATATAAGTTTGATACTATAGATAACATACTATAGAAATATATTTGTAGCGAAAAAAAAGTTGGTTGTAGTAAAATTATATATGTATATTTTTTTTTATCATTTGATAGAAAAGTTTTGTATTAATAAAAAAATTGCAATTGAGGTATACAAATAGAAGTTACAAAATGGTAACCCATCATTGTTTTAGTCTTCACAAGAGTGCTATACTTTTCAATGTATTTAACTACAAAAAGAAAAAAAACAATATTTTAAATATTCTTTGTTACCAAATAATTTTGTGTATGCTTGTAGAACTTCTAGTTGAGTGTTCCAAAAAAATTGCTATTTATTGAATGTTAATGGTCCTTTGAGTAGTAGTACAAGGTGTTTCCGCGTATTCTTCTTCCTCTTGTCCCTTTTGATAGGGGAGATTGAGGATTCTGTACATACTCAAAATCAGATGGGGAAACTTCCAACTTCAACCAATGTGGGTCCACGCCAGGGAGGGACAACTTGTTTCCCAGATGAATTGATTGTTGAGAAACATTTTGATTATGACTTGCATGTATCCGAGAGTAGAGTTTTTCCATGTAATCCTACATAAAAAATCGCTAATGGAAAATGCTAAAGTGGGTCGTTCCACACCATCCTCCTTTTGAACCTCCTCGTGCTTTGTCTTGTCTTCATGCACTTTGTCCTGTCTTCATGTGAGTAGCTTACGACGTCAATTGCCACGTGTTTCCTTGGTTTCATGATTCATGGGGATCAATGTGACCTAAGGGATTGGAGGATCATCATTTGAGTTGATTAAGTATAACCCATCCCCTGTTTTTTAACCATGACCATATTGTCCCTTTTTTAGCCTCTCCATTGATCTCACGAAGCACATGGTGTTAGAATATAGAATATGGTGTGCTCGTTTTACCATTGACGATACCCTTGTCACCCAACCATAGGCCAAATCCACCCTCCGATCACCTTAACCTTGACTGAGAATTCCTCCGAAAGCAAACCCTAGGCTAGATAGACAAACAAAGGGTAGCGCACCTTTCCCCAAGGATAGTGCATCACAAAAAGATGATCAGATAGTCCAAACCCTAGCCAAGAGATATTCAAGCCAATACTGAAAACTTGTTGCTGCTGCAGCTGCACCTGCAGCTCTCCTCCACATGTGCACACCAAACTGGGAACTGCAGTGCACACCAAATTGGGAACTGTAGTTCTAAGATGCTATCAAATGAGAACTGGCATCCTATATTTATACTGGTTCTGCCAGATTTGCTGGGGTCGACTTCTCCTTCTGGATATGTGTCTGTTCAGTATATTATTATTATTTCTGGTCGACTTCTTCTCTTGGAGGCTAATAACCTAATATCAATTATCTTCTTGAGCTGACAAGACTTCTAGGGTTATTAGCCAACTCATTAGGGTTTTCTCTTTCTTTCCGGATTCTTCTATTCTCATCAGGTTCACATGTGGAGGTAAATACGTCCCGCAACTATCATAATATTAACACTCCCTCCTAGCTAGGGAGGTATTATAGGTAATGGACTTGAGCCAAAAACATACCATTTACCCGGTAGCATCAATATAGTCGTCTAGACTATCTCATGAGCATCACCATCACCATCAACTACATCATCTCTCAAAACCATACTTCATCTGATTAAGTAAACATGATGTTGGATAAGTCACTCGCACCATAGAGTGATACAAGAGCCACTCTTATAATCTAGAGGAGTAAATTCTTTAAACCAATTTCCATCTGGAAAGTCTCTATTCATCATTCGTCTGGATGGTGATTATTTCCAATAAATTGTTGATAGTCTTCAAGGTGGTTAGAAAAAAAATAGAACACAATTGTGTCTATCCATAGTAGTACATAAC
>SNQJ01S0031261.1:73350-92151 GCA_010110895.2 Picea sitchensis | reverse complement strand
TCAGGCTAACAACCCATGTTTCCATTTATGGGGGTGGTTTATTGTTCAATCACCAATCCTTTCTTCATCAACGGATATCATTCCTTGGGATCCGAAGGAGGTTGTCATCCTCATCAAGGGAAATTTGGGGTTATTTGTCATAAAGAACCCTCTCTTATAGTTTTCAAATTCTTCCTCTAGTGATATCATGGCCAATACTTTCAAGGCTTCACCCCCACAGTCAATCATTGGCAACTCAAACAATAATACATTTACATTGTCCTCATGCATTAGCATGGTAATTTCTATTTTATGATTAATTACAAATTGGGGGAAACAGGGTGTTACAGACGAAAGGCAACAAGCAATTGTCAGCATTCCAGTAGTCGTCGAGGACATCCTTGAAACCGTAGTCATCGGCGACATCAATTAAACGACAGCTGCAAGCAAATATCCAAAGGGCTCAAATGTACCCTCACTGTAATTTTACTGATCGCATCCTGTTTTTTTTATCAACCCACCTACTCCAGTTTCTTGAATATATATGTATAGACAAACACTTATACCTTTCCATTTATTTATTTTTTTACAGGTATTGCACTCTATCTTCTTTCCACAATACTGTTTCTTGTACATATTTCTGTAATGGTCTGCGAGAGCCCCAATCCCAGTCTACATGACAAACACATTGAAATTCCGGTTTATATGTAACAGACTTTCATTTCTTTATATATTTCAAAATTTCCAGTAGTATGTAACAAACTTTTATTTTTTGACATATTTCAAATAAAAATGCATTTAAATTATTATATGTTACAAACTTTATTCTTATCTTACACTAGTCTGTATCACAAATGCATTTAATTTTTAATATGTTACATATTTTTATTTTTATCTTTCATCGCTCTATCTGACAATTACATTTAATTTTTTATATGTTATAAACTCTTGTTTTTTTATATATTTCAAAATAAATGGTGCTCTACAATGCAAGCACCATTTACATATACCCCATGTTCACAAATGCATTTAAATTCCAAATTTATTCTTCCACTGTCAACAAATTTGTAGTTTGTTATATACTTTCAAAAGATATATGTTTGCTATATACTTTCAAAATATATATGGTGCTTTCCCTACCAAGCGTCATTTACTTTTGCCCCATGTTCCGTCATATACATGTTGCACACAACATTTCCGTGATATACATTTTGCACTGAACACTTCGTTTCATTTACATTTCAACCCCATTTTCCACATTTTGTTTTCTAACCTCGTTGGCAAGGACTACGCTGCCATGCAGCCTTGTTAATCTTGTAACACTTTATTATCCGCCCAACACATAACTTCTGCTTTAGATTAAATTATTATGTTTTAAACGAAGTTACCAAACGAACTTAACTTCTCATTTATCTCTTGGTTATGCCAAAGCAATATGCATTTGATTTAAACTTTGATAGGAGGGCAAATGATTATTTATGTTATTTTAGAATTTTATTTTTGTGCTTGAAAAATATTAAGATAAGTATTTCAATATTACTATAATTTTATTGAATTACAAAATTAAGAAGGTTAGTAATGTGACAATTTTTAAAATTGAGATTTAATTTAGATATAGGTTGAATAATCTAAGAGAAAATGTTTCTCATCTTCAACCTTTTTAATGTGACAAAGTTCAAATTATTTTGTCTCTTAACATTTTTGAAATTGTCAATACCAAAAAATATCATAAATATGATAAACTTATCACTATTTATACTTAAATCAAGCCCCAACAAAATCCATTACCTCCCATTAATCAAACATTAAAAAATAATTTCCATATAAGTTTTCATTCCCATTACCCTAGAGTACACATTTATCCTACTATACCAAAGACGTTTATTAAATTTAATAAACATAAATTACAACATAACCAAACAACACCATTCCATATGGTCACTCAATTAAGAGATAAATTTGCATACTAATATATAGTAACGTATGTCTATATAATGGCAATTTCGATCAACAGGTTATATAATTGAGAAGTTGACTCAAACCATATAAAATATTAGATAAATAAGAAATTCTAAAATGGTGGAGCATTAAAAAATACTCTTTATTTCTTTCAATATGAAAACAATAAACATCCATAAAAGAATCAAACAACCTGAAAAAAAAAAAATAGAAATTATGATTACCGTGATGAAAAAATCTTGTGAGATAAAACACTATGGCGTAAGTATTAAATTAACTTAAAACCTACTAAGTCCTTGTTCCGAAATATTTCTTTCCTCTCTACCCTCCAAAAAGAAATAGAAATTATGATTACCGTGAGGAAAAAATCTTGTGAGATAAAACACTATGGCGTAAGTATTAAATTAACTTAAAACCTACTAAGTCCTTGTTCCGAAATATTTCTTTCCTCTCTACCCTCCAAACACTCRTTGAAAACCAAAAWTTTTTYGTGTAAAATTATAAAAATATACTATTAAAAAATATTTTCAAAACTTATTAAATAAATTCGTCTCTTCCCATGTGTCATCATGAATATTTGAATTTTGTGGATTGTCTTCAAATTTGGTGCATGGTCTCTTGAATTCTATGCAATATCCTTGAATTTTGTACATTGTCTCTTTGAATTTTGTGAATTGTTATTGAATTTTATATAATTGTAAATTGACTTTGAATTTTATGCATGGTCTTTTTAAATTCTATTTTTTCATCTTTTATAAATTCTATTTTCAAATTTTATATTTTTTTCAATAGAAAATTTGTCCAATTATATTAGTAAATATAATTTGTTTATATCATCAAAATCCATGACTAGGATCGATATAGGGGACGGGGAATCTCAAAATGGAAAAGCAAGGGAAACTCATTCTCTTTTACAATTTTGATCACATGTGTCGAAACAAAAAAGGATCTAGAAGAGATCATCAAAAGACAAAACTAAACCAAACTAAGAGGGAAATAACTTTCTATGATATACACTGGAATAGCTAGTAGATAAGTACCAAGCTATCTAAAACAAAATTCCAACTGAAAGACTATAGACTTAGTATAGACTAAGAAATTGCTTGGGACCTTCAACCCCATTAATCCATTGGTAAAACGTGATCCGGCCTTTTGGTTCCCTCAATGAAAGCTTTGAGAAATGATCAGCTTCAACATTATATTCCCTATAGATGTGCTCAAAACTTATGTCAAAGAAGGATTTGATTCGATCCTTTATTCTAGATTTCCAACCCTCAATAGTACTTGACTGAAGTCTACCTCTATTGGAAAGCCAATCAATCACTACTTTAGAATCGCCCAGGACTTGAAGTCTCTGGAATGACAGATGTGAAGCCAACTTGAGTGTTGCCCATACTCCCATTAACTCAGCTCTAGTATTTGTGCCTCTCCTACAATTAGAAATCCATCTATAGACTCTTAAGTCTGGAGTTTTAAAGACTCCACCAACCCCACATTTTAAGCCGTCTAGTTGGGCAACTCCATCAAACTATGTTGTGGTGATTACCCTTTTTGAAGAAATCATAATAGAACGCAAAGGGGCAGACTTTTGAGATTTTAATTGTCTTTTATGAAGGCCTAAAGTTTTATAAATCACTGAGTGGATAGATGGCTTAGTCTCCTCAAAAATAGTTGAGTTCATCTCTAACCAAATAAACCAACAGATGTGTGCAACAATCATTGTAGGAACAAACTTTTCTTCCACCCAGTTTTTAAAACACTCATTCAAGGTATTCCCATTCCAACAATTTTTGAAACTCTGAATTGTGACCAATCTCTCCCACACTGATTATGCAAAAGAGCAATGAATGAAGAGATGATTGGTGTTTTCAATATCTTGAAGACAGAGATGACACCAAGAAGGTCCTTCCCAACCTCTAATTTTTAGATTTTCACAGGTTAAGATCTTATTCTCCACTGCCAACCAGATGAAACATTTTATTTTGAGTTGCAGGTCCCATTTCCATAGAGCTTGTCTCCACCCTATTAATTTTGTTAATCCTTGAGTTGAAAGAAAGGCATGATAAGTATTCTTTACAGTGAGGATTCCCGAATTATCGCCTCCAATCCACAAAAGTTCATCTTCTTTGTCTTGGAGATAGGCACCTGAGTCGATAAGGGCCCTCCAAAACTGGTTCCATTCATCTTCTAAAACTCCTGAAAGGCCTAAATCGGTATTGGTCGAGATCCACAAGGAGGAGGAGTGATGGTCCGTGAGCCTCCTCGCCTGCAACAGAGAGGTGATATTGTGCCTTGTTAATTCAGATAGAAGATTTAAAGAGATAAAAGACTTATCACCCATTCCTAAGATCATGTCTCTACCAAGAGCAATGAGAAGACCTGAACCCGACGACCATCTTAACCAATGTGTGATCAAATTCACTGATTTGAATAAACCTTTCCAAAATCTGGAATCCGTATTTAGGTGGAAAGTTGGAGATCCGAACCAGTTTTTAATTGTAATATGGGGAAGGTACTTATCAATTGTCACTTTATGCCAAATAACATCATGCATTAATACACGCCAAAGAGAATTTACAACCAAGGCCTTCTTGAAATTGAAAATATTTCGCAGACCCCATCCTCCATATTTTTTTGGAAGTGTGAAAAGTTTCCACTTACAGAGATGATAATGTTTTGATTGAGATGATAATGTTTTGCTTCACTGTTTCCCTTCCAGAAAAAATTGAATATAATTTTTCTCAAATTATTTAACACAATAAAAAAAATGATAGACATCCAATACACCGGTTGACTTTCAAATTCTATATATCACCTTGAAATATATATATATATATTCTCAAAATCTATGCATTACTATTATAAAATCTATGTACTTGTCCATATTCTATAATTTCTACCAAAACTACAAAATTCTCTCTTCAAAAATTCTATTCTTCACATTTAATGCAAACAAACCTCTATGTTCCATTGCACAATTTTTTCTTTCATATAAATATTTTTCAACATGTAGCCATATTTTTAGCCTCATCTCGTGGTACGCACTCTCATGATCCTTTGGCTCATATCACTCCATTATGTTTTTTACTTATCATTCTCTTTTTCTTCACCGTGACTATTTTCATCACAAAAAATGATATGCTTTTGAGATATCGTTTTTTTAAATTGACCCGGAAACGAAATTCCCGTTCAAACCTAATTCTGCACTTGCATTTCTGATATATCCATGTTCCCATTGTTGGTATATAAATTTACAATTTTTTTTATTTAAAAAAATTGTTAAGAACATAATTTTATTTTTATATGTAAAAAAAWAAAATAATTCGATATAATATTGTGATTGGTGAAGATAGTCATGGTCCAAATATTATGATCCAAATTTAGTTATCTTTTAACTAATTTAGCTGTAAATTGTCTTTTAACAATGGATTAATGCTATGAATATTGTAGTCCAATCCCACATATATGTGGGTGGGGGGGCTTTAATAGAAAATCTTTATAAATTGTCTTTTAACAATGGATTAATGCTATGAATATTGTAGTCCAATCAGTTACTTTTCKTTTACTAAATAATTAAAGTAAGTGATATATAGATAGATAGAYATAGAGAGATTATTATATATGTATAAAATCTAAAAGATCTAGAGATAATTCTACTACTCAAATTGTAAAAAGGAGGAGAGTATAAGGTATGCTCTGTCTCACTGATTTCCAAGATGTATCTTATCTATCTGAGAGAGGTTACTTAATGGATCGTTCAAATTACAGACATAAGAGTTAAGTTTAATACCTGTCGAATATAACTACCAACACATTGCGACTAGATTATCGCCAAGTGTAGAATATTCACAAGGGCCATGTGTTGAAGGCCAAGGACGAGGCCACACTTACTAAGTGCTAACAATATTCAACGGTTACTAAGGAGAGTCATTTTCTAAAATTCGAAAAAAAATCGGTTATTTAATTGTCTCAGTTTCAATTGTCTAATCACATATTGAATCTGTTTGCATATTGTAGCCATGACAATTCCCTTCATTATTGATATCATTGTTGAACTGATCTACCAGGCTAAATTTTGTGTAAAATATGTAAATTGTAAGCATTTGTTGGGGAAAGATATTGGTCCACTAAAGCTTAAGGAGCTACAGCAACTCGAACATCAACTGGAGTTCTCGGTCAAGGAATGTAAGTTGAAATTTGAATGAAAAGCTTTCCAGGTTACAATAGTAACTATGCGCAAATATTGCATAAAGAGTTTCACAATAGTATCTATCCACAAAATATTGCACAAAGAGTTCGAATCCCTCTGGTAAAGCACAATATCATTACCTTTAGAAGTTGAAGTACTTCTTAAATAAGTTAATATGGACGTCAGCTATTTTAGTGTGTCCCTTCTAAAAAGGCTCCTGGGCCGCTATTTTCACAAGGCTCCTGGGTTGTTGCACTTCTATGGCTCACTTGTTATCAGTCACAACTTAAATCCCTCCTATTTCATCAGTATTCCCTGTTCGCCCAGGATAAACTCCTGGATCCATTACCGTCGTCCTGGTTCCACGGATTAATCACTGGCTATACCCCCGGCCTGGGTATGGGAGAAATATTCACCGAAAACGCGTAACCCATAGTTTCCTGTACAGTTTCATTAAAAAATACAGGGTTACAATATGTACAACTGCAAAAGTATTGAATGCCAACCGTAAAAAAGGCTTTGCAACTTGAAACATAGCTTGTCGGACGACTGGTCGACAGGCGAAGATACGAGTAGCCGCGGGTGTCGTCGGAGTCGAAATTCTGTTGTCGACGAGATTTTCAAAATCGACATGATGCCAGAGTTATACACTGTTTCCATGCTCGTGATCCAGTCGTTCGGCCCTAAATAAAAGGGCATGGAAATGAGGTAAATACTCTGTAAAAATAAATTGTTACAGGCAAGAAAATAAATAAATTATGTGCAAGTAGTCTTAAATTTATGTTTTCTCCGTGAATTTATGTTTTCTGCCATGGAGGGATGTTTTCTGCAGATTAACAACAAGATTTCCTGAGCTCATGGGGATGATGAAGCCGATTGATGGAAGGGATGATGAAGCCGATTCTTGCAGTGTTGTAGGAGCCAAAGCTCGTGGGGGGAAGGAAGGTGCAGTGTTGTAGCCAAAGCTCAAGGAAGGTGTTGTGTCCAGGTATCGCGACCGTCATCGACCTTAAACATTTTTTTTTCAACGAGAAATTAACTCGATTTATATTAGAGATATAAATCATTTACATCACATGTAGCCATTACAATTCGTCCCGGAGACCTAGCCGGATTTGACCTCAAGACCTCCTCCCAACACTTGAAGAAAGATACTTGTCATTACCAACCGCGCTGTCTCACGGAACTACCGACCTTGAACATTGTTATTCGTTATGAACTAAAAATGCCAAACATTAAATGTTTGGAATTAATGCTGACTTAAAAGTTAGCATTAATCCACTTGCTATTTACTTATCATAAATACATATATGGTTTCCTAAGTTTGAAGGCTTTTGGTTCATCTGTGCCCCGATATGAGGCCAAATAAAATGAACAGATTTCTCATTGGTTTAGGTAAAGCTTGTATAGAATTCTGGCAGAAATTATTGATCAACGAAAAATACTCAATATATCTTCAAATTAAAACTTAGGATAATTATGCATAAATTTGCGAACAAACTAATACAAATGGAAAATCGTTTACTAATAGTCTTACTAGTCTTACTGCCTTAAGGCAGGGACTAAATAACGGAGAGAACCACTGAAATATATCTATTCATTTTTTTCTAAAAGTATTTAATGTGAATACATAAAATAATAATAATAATAATAATAATAATATAATTATAATGTTTCTATAATTACAACATAATAAAATATCTAATCTAATACAAAATTTAACTACGAAAAAATGAAAATAAATATTAACATAATGTTTCTATAATTACAACATAATAAAATGTCTAATCTAATACAAAGTTTAACTTAAAAAAAATGGGTTGAATTCTAAATTGATTAGAATGGAGCATTATTACACCCCACCCAAGTTCAAATCTCTAAAGAATGGGTAGGTATTACACCCCACCCAAGTTCAAATTTCTAAATAATGGGTAGGTTTTTCATCCAATATGGGTTTCTTTTACAAAGCGGGCATTGTAAAACAATAGGTTTATGACCCTTTATTTAATATTAACTTCACATCTCCAACTATGAAACAATATCTTACCTCTTAATAGGTTGTGTAATCTCGGGCATTGTAAAACAATAGGTTTATAAGCCTTTAGTTAATATTAACTTCACATCTCCAACTATGAAACAATAACTTACCTCTTAATAGGTTGTGTAATTTCAACAATTAAAACACTTAGAAGCATTTTTTTCAAAAGCATATTCTAATATAAAATATTAATAAATTAACTTTATTACATTGAATAACTTTTTAACTTAAGTTTTAAATTATTAATCATGACATTTTAATATATAATTTTACTACAATTATTAATAATATATTATTATAATAAATAGTTAGTTTTGTGGAATCCCTTATGTGATCGGCAGAAACTCTATATTATTTCGGTGGTTCTAACTATCATGTTAGATCTTTCTAAGGGGAATGGCAGCTCCCCTACTCTTTCGAATAATGAAGCCTTTCATATTCCAATAGACTCTTCAGGGTAGTTGTCGAAATCAACTCCCTTACGCTTTGTCAAAAACAAAGACACTACCCCTAAAATCCCTCTCCTATCCCCATCCTATCACATGAAAATGAATATGGCTACTAAAGGTATGATCGGGCAATTCACGGGACTATGGCCCTCACCGGGAGAAATGGGAATCTAGTAGCAAAAAAATTGGGAACCCTTGATTAAGGGGAACATCACTCACTATTTTGTTGGACGAAGATTTTATGCATTCCAATTTGATCTCAAAGAAGATCGAGATCTTAGCTTCCAAAGTAGGTTGTACTTATTTGGAACATGTAATGTACCTTTCTGTTAGAAAAATAAAATAAAATTCCCCATACATATAAAATAAGCGAAGGGGTAGCAAGCCCATAATTTAACATGCATCTAACAACATATTTTAAAACATGAATGTAATTGTTCAAGTAACACACAACATTTAAATATTCAAATACATGGAAGAATTAAAATAATAAACACAACACAAAACTTATATGTTTATAAAATAACCAATTGCATAAGTACAAAGGATGTTCCTCCAAGTCATAGTCTTGTTGCTAATTTTCTCTCAACAACAAGCCACCCTCGAGCTAAGGCTATGAGTCCACAAGGAAATATAGACCTCTTGGTTGTCCACTCTCCATATTTAGCAGCCTAAAACCCAGGTTCTACTCCAACAGCAGTTCCAATCCACCAACTCTCTTCCCCACAAACTGCAAAACCCAGGAATGGGATCCCTCTTCACTTCTTCACTGAACACAATCCCTCAAGCCTTCCCACTTCCCTCCAGGGTTCTAGTGCACTCGGTTGTCCAGGAATCTCATAGTTGGGGTCTCCAAGAACTCTCATCTTCTCTAGGAGTGTTCACAATAGCCTTAATAAAAAAATTCCCTAAGCCATATTAATCAATATGGCCTCTTCGCCCCAAACATATCATCTAACCAACCTAAATCACATTTATACAGTTACATTATAATTTGTAGTGATTAAAACTAGGGATGTTACATAACCAGGGGTATGTATATGAATAGATGGGCACCAAACTTCAACCTAGAGAATGACATCCCATCTATGGTTTTGTTTTTGGTAAGGCTTCCTCACCTACCTCTTCATTGCTGGAATGATGTAGCACTAAGATCTGTAGTAACTGATTTGGGTAAATATATAGAGTGTGCAATACCAAAGGACCATATGTTTTCCTATGCCCGCCATAGATGATTTTAGGGGTTAAATTTCTCCAATGGGATAATTTTCCATGGTTTTTCAAAAAAACATATTCACCAATTTCCATTTTTTCTAAAAACGATTCACCCAAATTCCATAGAATAAAATTAGTTTACCTAAAATAATGCCAAAAATTTATAGAAATTATATAAAATCCTTAAAATTTTGAATATTTTTAGAAAACTATTGCCAAACATTTTACATTTTGCATATTAAGGACTAGTAATATTATCCCATGTTTCTATATTTTAATACAAATTTTCATCCTTAAAATTATCCTTGGTTCTTTCCTGTGCATTGAAGTAGATATAGTAAAAGGGTTTCCAGAATCAATCCTTCTATCATTTGCGAACTGGAAATACTTGCATCAAGTGGACTATGAACAGTTCTCAGTCAAATGTTGTCATTATCATGAGTATGGGATTTTTTACCAGGGTTGTCCAAAGAAAGAGCCCGAAGAAAAAGAGATCGAAAATGCAAATGAACAATGGAAACCAACTTGAAGAAGGAAGAATAACAACTCCTAGGCTAGTTCCACAATGAATACAAAATCTAAAATTTCACCCCCCATAAACCCTCATGTACAAGCACAATCATCGAATCTACCCAATGAAGTAAGAATGGAGAGAATTGAAAACAACCCTAACAATAATGTTAGACAGAATGAAGGCCCTGCTAAATCATAGAACATGTATGTAGTATTGTCACAAGGTGAACCCATTCTAGAACAAATAGAAGAAAACATTGAGCATGGGGAAGCTTTCTTTGATCCCCTTGGGGAAAATATGGAGAATGTTGAAAGGGATAAGGAAAAAAATTAAGGAAATGAGAACCCCCCTTATCTAAATCCTTAAACCTCTTCCCAAGCTTCGGATGTCGATGATTCTCAATATTCAATGGAGTTTGATGAATAACCTTCGAGGGACCCTATGGGAAGAATGACATAGAAGAAATGAGGTAGACCTGCTCAAAAATATTGAAGAGAAACAGAAACGGAAAAAGAGAAAGATTTACAGAAATAGAAAGTCTTGTAAATTTATGGACTGGGATCCATGCCTATGAAATATGCAAGTGGACATATCCCCCCTAGAGGGGTATCTCAAAAACTAAGTAAGAAATGATGCACAAGATAGTTTCCAAGAATTGTAGGGGTTTGGGAAGTAGGAATAAGAAGCAATCTTTAAAAGAATTGGTACAACTTGAAAAACCAACCATTCTTGTACTCTAGGAAACTAAATTGGGGACATCAAATGTCCTCAAACCAAGTTCGCAATTTTGGAAGAACAATGAAGGAAAATGGTAAATTATAGAGGGGAATCACGAGGTCTATGCACCTTATGGAAAAAATATATCTATCAAATTCAACAAAATTTTGGCACTCAACATTGGTTGTACATTAGACTTAAACATAGTCAATCTGGAGAAATTTTCAGTGTATTTAATGTATACATTCCTACCAACTGTGGATAAAAAGTGGAATGTTGGGAAACTCTAAAGGCCCTATGTGACATTGAAAACTGGTTGAGCAATATAGTGGTAGGAAATTTCAACACAACTCTATAATAAAACAAGAAGCGAGGGGGAAGTATAGCTCGTGACCCCTTTCAAGAAAAAATTGAGGACTTCATCCCCAAGGGAGATCTATCAGATGTCAAACCCAAGTTGAGAAGATTCACCTAGACCAACAGAAGAACAAGACTAGGCCACATCACTACCATGTTATATCGTTCCTTATTCATAGCTCCTTCCTTGAATCTCCACTTCTAATTTCCTCTTGTATCGCCCCCTAGTCTTATTCTGATCATAATCCCATCTACCTAGAGATTCACCCACCTCCCTATTATCGTCCTATTCCCTTCCATTTTTATCTTCTTTGCTTGGTGACCCATTTTTTCTGGATCTCATTGCAAAATTTTGGAATACATGGTTAACTTGATCCCCCACATTGATCTAGGAGAAAAACATTAAATTGACTAAAGTCGCGGTCAAGGATTAAGATAAATCAAATCAATCCTCTYCATTCATAGAAGTTAAAAAAACTAAATCTATTTTAGAACAATCTCAAATCAATATTGAATACAAGGCGGTTACCCCTCAATTACTTGAAGAAGGAAAATGGGTCTTTCTTAATCATTATAGGGATATCAAAAATGAGGAGTCCACATGGAGACTTAAATCCTACAGTTTATGGTTTAAAGAGGGAGATTGAAATACCTTTTTTTTCATAAGCAAGCAAGGACAAGGGAAATGAGGAATAATGTCAAGGAGATAAAGACAGGTGATGGAATAGTCCTAAGTTCCTTTAAAGATATTAAAGAAGACGTCGCTTTCCACTTTAAAGAGATATACATAGCAAGAGATGCTCCAAACCTTGAAAAGGTAGAAGAGATGCTAGAACACATTTCTTAGCTAGTATCTAATGAAGATAATGAGAAACTAATGGAGGTAGTCCAAAATGATGAATTACAAAAAATTATTTGGGATTTCAACATGGAAAAAGCTCCAGGTCTTGATGGTTTCACAATCAGATTCTACATATCATGATGGCACATCATCAAGGGATATCCTCTGAGAATGATTGGTTATGTGCATAAATAAAATAGAATGGGAGGAGTCATAAACTCCACTTTTCTTGCATTAATTCCCAAGGAAAAAAATCCATCCAACTTTTCTCTCTTTAGGCCCGTCTCTCTTTGTAATGCTTACTGTAAAATTCTATCCAAGATTATTGCAAACCGAATAAATCTTCTCCTGCTGAAGCTCATCTTATATAATAAAGGAGGCTTCACGACCCATAGGCAAACAGTGGATAACATAATTTTAGTACAAGAAGCCATTCAATCAAGCAACACTCATAAGGAGAAAGGAATGGCCATCAAAATTAACATGGATAATTCCTTTGATAGTGTAAGTCACTCCTTCCTTTTCCAATTTTTATCCAAATTTGGATTCAGTTATTCCTTTATTCAATGGATTGCATCATGTAACAATGGCCCCAGTATATACCCCTTGGTAAACAAAATACCATATTATTTTTTCTCTATAAGCGAGAGGTTGCGTCAAGGTTGTCCTCTCTCCCCTCTATTATACATCATCATGCCAGATTCTTTAAGAAGGAAACTAGAACACGAAAGGATTTCGGGAAATATAATAGGACTCAAGATAGTTCGAGGAATCAAAAGTATTGATCACTCACAATTTGTTGATGATACGATATTATTGGGAGGAGCATCTATAATTATGGAAACCAAGTTTAAGCAAGTTTTGGATTTATTTCTGCAAGTCTCTAGTGGATCGATCAACTACAATACATGCTAAATGTATGCTTGGAATGTCAGTTATTTAATATTTAGAATAATCACTAGAATGTTGTATTTTTCATATAAATAAAATTGGTCATCATTCACAAACCTAGGGATGTTGATCAACAACAAATCCCCATCCCTCCATCATTGGAAATCAATCTTAGATAATATTAAGAAACATTTTAATCACTGGGGCATGCATTGGCTCAACCCTAGTTCTTATCAAGTCAACTCTCTCATCTTTTCCTATCTTCCAATTCTCATCCCTTCTAGCTCCAAAAGGAATTACTTCATTATTGGGACAATAGATCATAACCTTCTTGTGGCAAGGAGGTAAAATTAACTCCCAAAAGTTTCACTAGGTAATTGAACAATAGTTCGAGCCCCAGAAGAACATGGGGGGCTAGGAATAAAATATCAAATTCTTATGAATCTAGCAATGGGTGCTAAACTATTATGGAGACTGATCTCTAGGAAGGATGAATGGTGGAAAAGGATCCTCCTTAGGAAATATTTAGAAGGATCTCATTTGATAAGTTCATATCACTCTCTAATTAATTGGTTGGGATCCTATATATAAACATCTTCAGAGATTTCATCCAATCCTTCAATATATGATCACCTATATCTCAAGGAATGGAAGGATGATCAACTTATGGAAAGACAATATAATGGAGCAACAACCCCTTCTAAACTTCCCTGGACTGGATCCAATCTTACTATGGCTTCAATATAGGAAAAAATCTACCTTGTATGACATCTCATCATGGTTAGAAGGAAACTGTCTCAATTGGAACTTGGGAAAATACCCAACACACCTCAACTAATGTGCCAACCGAATGAAAAAAATGTTGTAAGGATGTGCACCACAAAGAAATTCAGCGATAGAGAAAAGAGGATGGGGAAAATCTCATTACACAGTCAAACAAGGGTATCAACATCAACTGGTCAACACCCTTAATTTCTCAAAATCTTATGTTTGGGAAAAATTTGGCACACAGATGGGCTCCCAAAGATTAATAATTTCTATTGGACTTTGTTACATGGAAAAATCTTAACTGCAAAAAATATACACAAAAGGGGTATTCAAGGGTCGTCATGGTGCATTTTATGCAAGAGGAAAGAAGAATCAACACTCCACCTCTTTTTGAATTGTGATTACACATAATAGGTGTGGAGATGTGCTATATAAGGTATCCATCATAGATATTTGAAGCCAAACAATTTGAAACAACACTTTGAAAAATGGGAGAGATAGTACTAGGGATCCTTAAAAGGGAAACACATGCTAAAATGTTTTTGGATGGCCCTCCCCAAATTTGTATGCTATAATATTTGGATTGCCATACATGAATCCATCTTCCAATAATCCCTTCTTATTCCAAAACAAGTGGCTTCAAGAGAAAAGATTCTTTTGATAGAGCATATTAAACTAAAATCTATGAAAACATCAAAAAACAAAACACTGGCAAGCAATGAAGGGGATTGGTGGATGAAATTCAATCTAGATCTTCCTATAGAGAAAAAAAATTCAATTCCCAAAAGATCAAACCGACAGCTTTGTTTAACAACTCAAAAATTCAAGCAATGGAAAAAAAAAATCAGTCCATTTTACTCTTCTTTGATGGAGTCTCAAAAGAAAATATTGGGGAGGAAGGTGCTTAAAGGGCTCATTTATGACCCTAGGGGAAAACTAGAACAGTCTTATGAATGGAACCTAAGAGAATTGACAAATGATCAAGCAAAATCCTATGGACTATTAATGGGTTTCAAAATAACAGATGCGTATCAAAGAGTTGATAATTTTGGGAGAATCTCATCTCATTATCCATCACATGAAAGGGGGATCCCTCCCCTCATACTTTGACTTAGAAACAATATTGAAAAGGGAAAAGTCTCTCTCCAAGAAATTCATCCAAATCACATGGTTCCATGTGTTAATATTATGGTAGCTGCGGGAGGTAGTTACCTCCACGTGTGAACCTGACGAGAATAGAAGACTCCGGAAAGCAAGATAAAACCCTAATGAGTTGGCTAATAACCCTAGAAGTCTTGTCGGCACAAGAAGATAATTTATATTAGGTTATTAGCCTCCAAGAGAAGAAGTCAGTCAGAAATAATAATAATATACTGAACATACACATATCCAGAAGGAGAAGTCGGCCCCAGCAAATCTGGCAGAACTAGTATAAATACAGGGTGCCAGTTCTCATTTGACAGCATCTCAGAACTATAGTTCCCAGTTTGGTGCGCACTGCAATTCCCAGTTTGGTGCGCACATGTGGAGGAGAGTTGCAGGTGCAGCTGCAACAGCAACAAGTTTTCAGTATTGGCTTGAATATCTCTTGGCTAGGGTTTGGACTATCTGATCAGATTTTTGTGATGCTCTATCCTTGGGGAAAGGTGTGCTACCCTTTGTTTGGCTATCTAGCCTAGGGTTTTCTTCTAGAGGAATTCTCAGTCAAGGTTAAGGTGCTCGGAGGGTGGCTTCGGCCTATGGTTGGGTGACAAGGGTATCGTCAATGGTAAAACGAGCACACCATATTCTATATTCTAACAGGTTATGGGCCCACACCTCCTTCATTCAGTCTAAATGCTGGAAGGAAACATAGTCGCTAGGATATTGAGCTCGTTCAGGAACTGTCGCTAGGGTTACTAGCAGAAAAAGCTTCCAAGACACTGTAGCTAGGGTTACTAGCAGGTGTAGTTGTAGACACCCTAAACCTCTTATTGAGGAACCTTAAGTGAATGGATTGACCTAATCTCCAGATAGATCAATGCGCCCTAGCCTAGCGCATCTCCTGGTACTCTCAGAAAGCCAAGACATGAAGTTTGAATTTCTAGTCAAATCTAGGGTTTGACCAAGTCAAGCAACCATGATGAACTCTATGAAGTCTAAGAACAAGTTAGATGGAGCCTATAACTTCATAGCATGGAAGACAAGGATCGACCTCATCCTTGCTAAGAATAAAGTACTGGATATCATGAAAGGAAAGATCGTGAATCCAGAGTTTGAAGAAGGAGAAGAGAAGGAACCGCATAATGTTGCAGCTATGGAGAAGTTCAAAGATGTTGACATCAATTTCATGAGTATCATAGTGGATTCCATAAAAGACCACTTGATACTCTACATCTCCCATCTTGACTCATCAAAGAAAATGTATGATGCCCTAACAAATCTCTTCTCAGTCAGAAACATTGGACAAGTTATGAGTCTGGAGAATGAGCTCCATGACATGAAGATGAATGAGGACGACAACATAACATCATACTTTGTGAGGATCTCCTAGTTAAGAGATCAACTACAAGCTATTGAATAGATCACTTCAGAGAAGGAATTGGTGAACATAGTACTCAATGGTCTTCCCAAGACATGGGATGCATTTGCCGCAAGCATGAACACAAGAAAGGAGTACCTAACATTTGAAGAACTTTGGAATTTCTATACTCAATAAGAATCAAGGATCAATGAAAAAGAGAAACCCCAAAAGAAGTACGATGATCAAGCCTTCATAGCAATATTCAAGAACTTCAGGAGCAAAAGGAAGTTTGGTTCAAGGAGGAAGCCAAATCAAGAGAAATACATTTCAAAAGTACAATGCTTCAACCGTCAAAAGTACGGTCACTACAAGAATCAGTGTCCCAAGATAAAGAAAAGGAAAGAGAAACATGAAGCATCGATTGCCGAAGAAAAGGAACCTACAAAGAAGACTAAGAAGGATGAAAGAGACTTCTTCTTCTAAAAAGGTAACAACACTCTTCTTATTCCCTGTACATATCTTGTTTGCATTGTCTCTGTACATATCTTGCATATCTATAATATGTTCCAAGAAGAACTATACCTATGGAAGAAAAAACAAGATGGAAATGGATGTCATTAGATAATACACATGAAAAGATGAGATACAAATCATGTGGAATCTATTAAATCAATCATGAAGAAACTCAGTAGAAGCAAAGACAGAAAGATGGCAGCAATCGAGAGGAAATTGGAAAAAGACTTATGACGTTTTGTAGAAGACAACAAGACGGAAGTGTGGATTCTGTCAGATTGAGGGAGTCGATCATATGCACTCTTACATGAAGAAAGGGTTCAGAGGGAGCTAATCCTATGATCCATTGAAGATGATGAAATATATATATCCATGGTAGCAGCCATGAAAGACAATATGTATTCAGTTCAACCACAGAAGAAGAGTTCTTCGAAAAGAAGCCTTAAAGTATTCCTGGTTGTTCATCCAGATCTGTGATCCTATGATGAAGGGAAGAAGTGGAATCTCTAGAGAATGGAATATATAAGAAACTCCATGGACCCAAGATCTAAAGAAAAACATGAAGAAGAACATGAAGATTCCAAGAAAGAAAGAGGAACTAGAACAACCAGTCATTGTGTCAAGAATCACAAGATTACCAGCTTGATATGAACTCACTAAAAGAAATCAAGCAGAAGAACTGAAAGTCATGATGAAGAACAGTGTATGGAAAACTTGTGAATGAAAGCATTGTGAGATCCAGAACTAGAGGTTCTCCCAGATGGAGGGAGAAGACTATGATGACTACTTGTTCCAGTACACCAGACATATCACTACATGAGTCATTGTATCATCCGCAATACCCATGAGTCAAAACTCTACATCAGATGAATGCAAAGAATGTTCTCCAGAGAATTTGAATAAAGAGCGTATGAAGAGAAATCTTAAAGACTTTGAGGCATACCAGAAAGAGACTCATGTATGTAGATAGAATAAGATAACTTGGTGGAGAACCTCCAGTACACAGTAGAACCATGGTGAATATTTCCTATAAACATCAAGATGACTACTCAGTAGATCAGATCTCATGATGACAGAATAAGTGCCACATAGATATGTTCTAGTTTTCCAATTATGATATACTCTATTGTTCAAATCTACATGAAGCCTTCATAATGTTTCAGACTAAAGTACATATGAAATCAAGCATTACATTATCCATGATGAAGTCCAAAAAGGAGAAAATGATTCTCCAATACATATCTCCACAGATGTGCGGATAAGCAGACATTTTGGTAAAACTTCTATCCAAGATGAAAGAGTTTGCATACTCAATATGGAGCTCATGGAAACAACTTCCTTCTTATTTGAAAAGGAAGAAATGACTCTCCAAGTTAGGAGGGAGCATTGAAAACATTATTGAAGACATTCATCTTTAAAGATTGAAAAATAGTCCATCTTGGACAGATGCTTTCCTGTTCGGAAAGTGGATTGAGATTTCTGACGGACAGTGACTTTCCATTGTGGTTAACATGGAAAGTAGTATGATTGTTGATGTATCAAAGACAGCGAATTCCCATTGTGGTTAACATGAGGAGTGGTCTAGGGCAGTCTCTCTTCTTGAGGGTTACTCAAGAATACTGGCCTGCCTCGTCGGACAACAATTTCTCATTGTGGTTAACATGAGGAATGGTCCATTTTGGAGGTTGATGCAGGACAATCTTTTCCTCTTGTGGTTAACGGAGAAAATGGTCCAGACAGTCATTCCTTAGGGTTATACATTCTCTCCAGGTCACACTTTGATTAGTGTAGGAGGAATGGCCCAGGGTGGGGAATGGTCCAAGACAGACATTCCTTAGGGTTTATACATTCTCTCCAGGGCGCACTTT
>SNQJ01S0031261.1:54352-71380 GCA_010110895.2 Picea sitchensis | reverse complement strand
CTTTTTGTGATGTGCTATCCTTGGAGGAAGATGTGCTACACCTTGTTTGGCTATCTAGCCTAGGGTTTGCTTCCGGAGTAATTCTCAGTCAAGGTTAAGGTGCTCGGAGGGTAGCTTCGGCCTATGGTTGGGTGATGAGGGTATCGTCAATGGTAAAACGAGCACACATTCTTCTATATTCTAACAATGTTATGACAACAGCAAGAAACAATTAGCCAAAGGTGACGCCCTAGTGGCTCAACCACACATATAAAGCATATAATTGATTTCAATTTAGACAAGCTCAAAATCTCGAGTTTTCACGTTAACCAATGCAAGATTTTATTTCTCCAATGCAATTATTTTTTAGTGCCTTTAGCTATTGGGTTATGGAGTCAAATAAATGACGAGCTAACAAGTGCTATCTCCTTGGGGGTGTAAACCCTCTTACTCCCCAAGGCAAGCGATGTTAACTAGGAGATACTAGGAGGGTGTAAAACCTTTTACTTCTCCTAGTAAAACCTTGTGCAACAAATAATTTCTAGACAAAAATGATAGATAATGGTGGGGTTGTAAATCCTTATACTCCTGAAGAAGTCTAGCAAATCAAACTTGGAACCAAGCAATGAAGCATCAACAAGATAAAATCCTTCCCTAGTCCAAGAAATGACAAGATAAACCTCCTCTTACCAAGATAAATCTACCAGAAATGCAAGAGAAAAGCTCCAAGAGAGGTAGCGCACTACTTTTTCCACCAATAGCATGAAGAAACCATAACAAAAGCACAAGAGATAGGGATTGCCCAAAGAGGGCACAAATTTCAGCTAGGAAGGCTTCTCACAATGGGAGAGCTATGATGAAAATGAGATACAAATGATCTCTATTTACACAAAATCTTCTAAACATAGTTTGTCCACATAATTTAGGGTAAACCACAAGAGAAGGGGTCAACAACCCTAGTATTGCCCCTTTACAAAAATAATATTAAATAATTCATAATTTGCACATAGAGAAACCCTAAATTGCAAGACGCCACCCCTTTATGCCTTTTTGGCAAGTCGTTGAGTTTGGAGAAGGGACGTTGTGCTTGCAAAAGCCATCTTCCAAGGTGCTAGGACCTCTCTCCACTAAATCAAGGTTCCAATCCTCATTAGAGTGCCAAGTGTCACATCACCACCACATCCTAGCCCATGTATGACGTCAAGCTCCAAGAAGGTGACGTTTTGCCTCTTTCAAGAAAATCATTTGGGTGGTAGGGGCTAGGTTAGGTCCTCCATGATGTCATTTAAGCCTCCAAAGGCATGTCTTCATGATCCGGCATGTGGGCCCTTGGCATCCAACCTGTTGGCTTCAAGCCCCATGGAAGCCCAAGCTAGGCTTGTTCCTCCAGAACTGTACACCAACTGGGTCCTGCAAAGACAAATTGATACACCTTCCAAGGATCTCAAGTCAAAGTATCATGATGAGTAAATCAAATCAATAAAAGAGCCATCTAAGCAAGCACATCCAAACCACCTCTTCAAAATAAACCAATGCTCAAAGGCCCTATGCAACTTTCCAAGTTTAGGTATGGGAGGGTTAAAAAAATGACCTATTGGGTGAATTGTACCTCAAGTTTTGGGGTGTTTTCTGAGGGGACCTCCTTCTAAGCCATGTGGATGAGGTGTCATGGATGAGGGAAAGACTTTTGGGCATGGGGTTCATGACATGCAAGGGGTTGTACTGTCTCACTTATGGATGCCTTTGTAGAGGGTGTGCTACACCTTCGTTTTCAATGCAACCTTTTTCCAAGCCCATTTATTTCCTTTTATTCTTTTAGGATGTTTCGAGGTTGAAGCCAAGGTGGGGATTCTACCTAAGCATGAAAAAATGTGCCCACCTTGACTCTACCCTGGTCACATCATTGGAAACATGTCTGGGGATTCTACCTAAGCAATAAAAACTGTTCCCAGACATGCTCCTCCCTAGTTGGCATTATGTTATTAGTCATTCTTTTACGGGTCCCATTAGTCTTTTATGAGAGACATTTCATTGTCCTTGGGATACCTATGCGAGCATCTAGAAGGTTAATGGTTTGGATTTTATCTTTTTTCAGCCACAAGCCTCTGGGCCTTCAGCCCCTTCTTTCCATGAAGTAAGGGACAATCCCTTCTTGGGTCAGTACACTCGAAAAACCCAAAAGGTAAGGAGATGAGGGGATGAAGTGTGGAAAGTGACAAGTATGGTTGGGAATGGTACGATGACTCGTCGAAAGGACCTCTCAGTAGCATACCTATCCCTAAGGGTGACCCACCTACTAGGGCGCAATGTCAATCACCAAAGTGAAACAGGGAAACTCAAATGCCTCAAATATTGAAATGACACTCATCATAATACATGACTTGTACCTCATGGAGCAAGACCCAATGTCTTCCGGAGGCCAGCTGATGTGGTGGATACCATCGTGATCAACCTAGAGCTGTGGTGGTGAGGTGGGTCTCTATCTGTGCTAGTGGACACTACTGGTCAAGCTGTCTCTTGGTACTCTATGTCTGCAACCTGAGGGCCTCAAGACATCATGTCCTTAGTTATCCCTAGGAGTTGGGGATAACAGGAGGGACATTGCCTTTGCCAAAATCTTATAAGACACATTGAGAAGAGCGATGGGCCTCCAACCCTTGATTGAATCTATGGTCAGTTTTTTCAGAATTAAATTGATTAGTGATTGATTAAGGGATGATAACAAGGTGCCTGAGCATAATGCCTCATTTTCCATGCAACACAGATCATCACCAACAATATCCCACATTGCCTTGAAAAATTAACACAATAGGCCATTGTCACTAGGGGATTCACCATTCTTCATAGCCACGAGGGAAACAAAATGTTCTACTTTAGTAATGTTACCATCTAGCCTATCCCTCTGTCAACAACATAAACCTTTCAAGGAGTGACCTCATAGCACACTTGCTTAGCCTCAATGACCTTGATTTTTTTGGAAATGCAACACAAACATATCCATAATCTTCGAGGAGTCCTCTTCTAATGAACCGTCAAACCCTATGTAAACAAAGGGCTCGTTTGGAAGAAGTTTTACATGTCAAGTACTTATTGAAATTTAGAGCCCATATCTCCTTCATAAGTCCATGTAAGTCGAGCACAAACTCTAGCCCCTTGGCAATATACTTTTCCTCCTTATGGACGATTGACTCTAGATGAACGACCTTCTCTTGAAGTGCAATATTGTGCAAATCTTCCTCCAAAAGTGCACAGACCTCCTATAGTTTCTTTCTTGCGTCCTTTAATTCTCTTCTCCTACTCTGAGCAATCAGCCTTCTCCATCCACTTATGAACTTGAAAAACTTGCATAAATCAACATCCCAAGCAAATGGACCAATCTTTGTTACCTTGGGATT
The DNA here is from genome assembly GCA_010110895.2 of Picea sitchensis. NCBI lineage: Eukaryota > Viridiplantae > Streptophyta > Pinopsida > Pinales > Pinaceae > Picea > Picea sitchensis. The sequence goes on along the minus strand of SNQJ01S0031261.1, from coordinate 68,006 downwards.
GTGGAGGAAGGTTCCAAACTCAATACACTAGTGCCTAGATATCTGGAGACCCCAGATGCGGGACATTAATTTTAAAGAGGAAGGAAGGAGCAAAGTCATCCTGTTGCCTTAATGAAATGGTTGTTTGTACAGGCATGCAATCAGATCTTATAGTCATCATCAATACACCAACTAAGCATAGGTTCCCCAAAAAAGCAATACCACCATGTTGTCCATAAAATCGATCCAGGCTCACTTGTAGCTTATTGCTACCATGCCTAAAGTTGCACAAGGTGAACCATCCCCCATAATCCATGCTCTTTTTTTTTCTAGTTGGGGTCAAACACTCATAAAGTAGCCTTGCATCCATGCCATGCTTGCTGTTCTGCTCCTGAAATAATGTTTCCTATACCACCATCTTGGTCCCCTCTGCACTACACTATACTGAATCACCCCCTAAGATCCATTTTGCATTTAGAAGTGATGATGCAATCCAATCCCAAAGGGCGGATTTGTCAGTACTAGAGTTAGGAGAATAAATTGAACAAAAACCCAAGAGCCTATCTTTCAACAAAACTGTAACCCATACACATGTATTGGATGGATTTTAATTGTGTCCAACAAGACGGCGCTATAAAAGATGTGAAATAGTGAGAATTGCTTTGCCACTCCTTTGAGAGTGGTCAGAAGTCTAAAATGGTCCATTCCAACAGTGACTCATTTGACACTACAACTTGAAACCAACAGAGTTGACCTCTTGAAGAAAAACCACATTTGGTTTGGACTTCTGCAACAGATGCTTAACAAACATATTATGGCTTGGGAAAGCCATCCCCTGGATGTTCCAAGAGAGAGAGAGAGAGAGAGAGAGAGAGAGAGAGAGAGTTTGATACTATACTCATGTTTCTGAAGTTGTTCCTCAACGCATAATCACCTAGGGTAAAAACCTTCCTATTAGGAGATCTCAAAGTCACATCCTTATATGGTTTAGGATACTAGTGGGCACCTACATGTCCACATTGGTTCTTGGTTTGAGGAGACTCAAGCTCCTTCCTTTTATTAGTATGTACTTGCCACCTGTTTTCTACATGCATGGGCCTAGGAGCTTTAGTCGGAGGTGTAGAAGATTGGGAGGGATATTTTTTATGACTGGTAACTCTAAAGAAGACAGACGTGGCTCCATTGTAGGATGTTACTCCTGAGAGAGTATCAGTCCTGAAATGAAGTGCTGAATGAAACTAGAAGAAGGGATTGCACTTGAACCCTCCTTAGGGGCCTATTGGACTTTAGGCTGCTCCAGCTTCAACTTCAGGTGAGGGTAATCTCTGATGAGGTGATCCTGAGCTTGGCATGCAAATAATGCATTGAGTAGTGAAACCAGATCTTCTATTGATGAACCTCCTAGGTCATGAATATTAAAATGAATAGAGGGAGCTTCGGTTTAGATAAATGTGAGGGTTGTCCCTAAAGAAGTTAGGATGTCCATCCAGGATCAATGCTTTACAAAATATTTGAGCAAACAACTTCCCAAAATGCCAGAGGTCAACTTGGAGCCTAGGGAACTTGATCCATCGTGGTTAGTGTGCTTGTGAGTTGTCCTTGGGGTTAAAGTAGGACCTCCAAGACTAAACATAAGCTAATGAGTCCACAATGTTCTTGTAATGAACATAGAATATATAAATAAACATCAATTAATAAAGCTAAAGGACATAACCTAAGGGACATGAGTGTTCACTGTCGTGAGTAGTCAATGAGTATAAGTATTCACCCAAGAACACCCCTTGGCCACACTTTTTATTAGACCATGTCTGATCTGCTTTTGGCCACACATTTACCAGATTTTCTCTGATCTTGGTCTTTGACCATAACCTGGCGTTTGGCCATTTCAACAATACATTTTATTGTCAATAAGCATATGCAAAAAAACAGAGTGTCTTGTGAAACTCATTTTGTTGCAATAAGAAGTTTTTAAAATTCAAATTCTGTTGAAGGAGAATAATAATTCGTTGTTTTTTGTCACTAATGAAATCAGAAATTCCATTGAAGAAATAACGAGCAAGCATAAAAAATCAGAAGCAACCAACATCCAAATCATTTTGCTAACACTGTGATTCTAGATAGATATTTGTTGAAGGATCATCACCCTGTCACCCAGGAATTCTGGACAATTTTTTGTCTACCAACAACATGAAAGAATTACCGACCACTGCCATAATCTAGTAAGAATTTACCGGTCGTTGTTGGAAACTAGAGGTGACCTATTGGTGATTAGTTAGCAAAGTAGGGAGGTGTCGTGGGCATAAGAATTTGCAAAGAAAAATGTCCATGGTTAAAGTCAAATCGTAGCCATTGTTTTAGAAAATTACTCAACATAATTGCTACCAATCATAACTCGTGGGGAATATTGGATGCCAACTGAAAGGTGTTTTCTATGAGGTTAATTGACCATATCATCGTGAGACTGTTCACCAATTATCTTTGAAGTTTGGAATATTGAAGCATTAAGGCTCTAGACATTGTATATAACCTCATGTATTAGTTTATTGAGCTGCTATTACTGTTGCACATTGCCAACGAGTCAATTATTTGATTGCAATTTAAGGGTCGTGCCTTTCTAACTTCCAATCACTCGGGAGGGTTAGACCAAATTGAGTTACATTAACACACACATATACAAAAGAACGCTTAATCTTATTATGGAGTTTTATTCCCATTCGAACTAAGAGCAAGGACAATATTTGATATGTTGAGAAGGAATATAAAGGAGTAATACATATTAAATTCGTAGTCAGGAAGATATAAGAGCAACATTTCAAATAAAGTGCTAAGGTTTAAGTTGAGAGGAAGGATAGTTTAAGATTCATATAATGTCCTTCAAAACTAAAGGAAATATATTTTAGTGGGACCTTCATACCTCCATGCGCCCCTTTATTATTATCAAAGAAAGATATAAGTTCATGATAATGGTATCCCTTGAAAAAAGTATCAATGAAAACACAATGAAGCTTAGCGATGAAAAAGGGGAAGATTTTCTGACACTTACACAAAATACACTCTTTCTTTATTAAAATTTAGTGGGTATATTCAAGGAAGGGTTTTTAACATTGCTATTTGTCCAAATAACAAGGAAAATTACATTAATGTTGATATGGATAATCGATTACTAGTCCTTGAGTCAAGTATAATTAAAAATATTTTGGACAGTACTAAAATAAATAATCTACCATTGAGAATTGACGATATTATTTTTGTATCACAATTCAATGTTAGATCTATTTTTGAAAAAAATGTTGACATAATTCTAGGTTCAATATAGATGGAAACATTAGGTACGTTCGTCTTAAACGTGAAGAATAAATTTTTACATTCTCCTATAAGAAGAAGAAGATAACGTTAGAAGACTTTACAATGAAGTCATGCTCAAAAGTTCCCTTATCAAAAGACTTGAAGGATGTATCTTATGTGATCCTTCAAGATAGCCAAAAGTCAAGATTCGATACACAACCTGTAGGATTGTCAGAAGATTTGTCAAGGTTCTCGTTGATAAAGATGGAGAAATCGTTTGCCTAAAAGATCGTAGTAAAAAATTACTTGCACAAATCAAGAAGTCAAAGGATAATAAGTAGTGCAATTAGAAATTGGAACAATAGAGTTAAGATCTTGAGAAAAAATTCAACAAGAACTTATCAGAAAAAGATGAAAATCCTCACCTAAGGAACCTTAATTAGAGGTTGCTTGAACAAATCAATGGGTTAAAAGATGAGAAGCCAAAGAATCAAGTTCTTAAGAATAAAGTTGACAAATCAGAAAATGTGAAAGAATTTTCATGCCTAAGGGATCATAATCAAAGCTTGCTTACACATATTAAGAAATTAAAGAATGATTAGAAGTCACAACAGGAAATTGTAGAGGAACTTACCAACAAGGAAGCATTGGTTGATAAAGAAACAATGGCTGATCCAGTTGAATCAGGGGAGTCAACAGAGGTGAAAATCTAGCACATAGAGAAAGGAGCCAATACAAATCCAATCGATATTTTAAATTTGAATGACACTTATGTTGGAGGGTTATCAATCGAGAAATTACTTGAATTGATCAATGACAAATGTTCCAGCGCTAAAATCAAGAGACAAGATAGAAGGATGCCTTATTGTCATCCAAATCATAGTCATTGTGACCATTGACAAAATCAGTATTAATAGAAGCAATATTTTTTATACATTTAAAGGAACTACAATCCTAAAATAGAGTGGGGACAAAATCAATACCATGCTTGGAAGCATAAAACGAGAAGTTCTATCTAGACAATCGACCAACAAAAAGTCCCAATAAAAACCGACTTGGGATGGATTGATCCATATACAATGCAACATTTCTGTTCAACACTTCAAAGATAATATCGTCTTGTGTCTTCAACCTCAAGAATGAAGAATTATGACAAGGCATTGTAGACCGAAGTGAAGAGATAGCCTTTCCATAAAATGCTTTCAGGACAAAGCCTCCTTGAAGGGAGAGGAAATGCAATGAACATAAAATATATAAATAAACATCAAATAGTAGTAGTAATAATAATAATATTAAAAGACATAACCTAACTAAGGGACATGAACGTTCACCATCTTGACTAGTCAATGTGTATAAGTATACCATCACATGGCATTGTATCAGTCTATCTCATATAACTCATTCATTATTCTATTATTTATCAATTATTAACCTATGTGGATTTTAACTCTTTTTCCTTCCCATGTTGGATATTTAGTTAATGAATTACGCGTTGTCTAACTGTTCTACATTTTGGCCTTTTTCACCAGAATCCAGTGACATAAATCTGGACGAAATTGCAATTTTCTGTTGTTTAAATTGCATTTCTGAATGCATAAATGGATTCAACATGTTGAAAAACCTCTGGGGCTCTCAGATTATACAGACTTAGCCACTCAAATCTGCAGATCCAACACTTTCCTGCTGGATTTCGGGAAAAATTAAACATGAAAAATCACTGGAAAAGGGCCAAAACGTAGAACGCTTAGACTACGACAATGAATTATTGTTCATTACATTGGTAGTAGAGCATGAACCATCTTGGTTCATTATAGTTCTAGGTTGCCATACCGTAGTACATTCCAAATTGCCACATCAAACTTGAACACAAGGCAAAGGTACTTGGACTTGAGGCCCCAATATGAGTTCAAACTTCAAAGAAATCCCTTTGGTTTCCCAGTTCAAGATAACCTATTTATTAAGCACTTCCTCATCTAGCATTGAATGGAATTGAATGGAGGAAAAACCAAATGACTCTCCTGTACTTGAGGCAAATGACTCTCCTGTACTTGAGGTTCTAGCGTGCTTGCTCATATTCCTTGTTACTATTCATGAAAATGTTGAAATCCCCATCAAGATGGGGCTTATTAACCTGGTTTGCACCATGAGTTGGAATTGGCGGCTTGGAAGAATGCTCAGAGGAATTTGGGGGCAATTTTACAGATATTGTAGCAAGCTTCTTGGGCTTCAAGACCAACCCATTTGATGAGGGCTTCAAGACCATAGTTGAATCATCCTCTAGTTGCTTCCAATTGCTAGTAGAGCTAGTAAATGCAGAGTTACTTGTCTGGGTAGCCCAAATCTTAGGATTTCTTAGTCTTCAACCTCATTGGTATCCGCCATTTCCATGTTGATGCAAAGGAAATTCCTTTCAACATGGGTACTCCCCAATATGAAATCCCAATTAGACTTCACAATCATTTTGGGATAGGAGTCCCATCCGGATTTTGGTCTGTGAGCCATTACCGGGTATGAGGGCGAGTGGGATGGAATGAGGAAATGCAAAGGTGTGCAAGCATGGACTGCTAACACTCAAATCAAATCTAATCTAACCTCGGCCCTAGCTAGAGCAACAAATCTATTAACGAACATATTATTGTAACCAACTTCAGATATAACCCCACACGTAGATACCAAGAGAATCACATCGACATTTTGTAGGGTAGGTTTAAGTAGCTTGAAGGCAAGGCTCAACCTGGCATAACAGGAGCTTCCCACCCAATCGGGCCACCTCGATGGGGAGCTCTTCTATCTGTGGTATAATCCTGCTGAGACGCCCCTAGTAATCCGGGGTTCTAAAGGAAAAGGATCAATGGTTGGCGCTCAAAGGTTAAGGTGTTTTCCCTTCATGACACGCCAAAAGGATAGTCAAAGAGAAGATATTCCACCTAAAGGGCACCCGTTTAAGGTAGACAAGGCAATGATAAACTAAAATATGCCATAGTGGTTGGGTACTTCAAAAATATTAATGACTATCTTTAATACATATGAGCAATAATAATGTAATTATTGATGAAGTCAATGATTGCAAATAAAGACAAAAGGCTTATAATACTTCTTCAATAAATACAAAATGATACTTGCATTCAATGTATAAAATCAATCCTTATCATATCACAATATGCAATAAATATGCTCATACATCAATATTGTTGCCGGCCACTATACAATTTAAGGGTGACATCAAGCTTGTTCATGTTATTTTTGGTAGACAATGAGAAGGACGCTTTGCAAATTAAGCCTATGAAGATGATAAACAACTCAAAGCCTATCAAAGGGCGACAATATCACAACGTTTTAAGCCAAACAAGAGTTCAAACATGTATGACGTCACCTTAGGGTTAGGTTAGCTAGTTGTGACAACAAAGTGAACGTTTTGCTCTTTAAGCCAATGAAATTGCTCAAGAGATGGCTCCCAAGAACTTGCAACAAAAATTGAAGGAAATCTTTTATCATCCAAGATTGAGCCTTTTGCCAACCCTAGGGGAAGATAGATGTTAAGCGTATGATGGTACAATACCGCCGGCTTACTGATTTGTGCGCAATCTCGCGATCAGTAAGCTGCAAGCTTCGGTAGACATCATCATGAAGAATCAAGAAGAATGATGAACCGGATCGTTAGAATTGAAAAGTCCTGCATCTACGCGCTTCTAGACCTTTCTTCAAAGGTCTTTTCAAAAGGAATCAAAATTACAAACCTAAGAATGAAAATGAAGTCCCAAATACTTTGGCCTCCGCAAATGCCGTGGATGAGAATCCCTTGTGTCTGGAATGCACTGAAGCACATCGGGAGAATGAGTTTCCTTATAATGCTGACCAACAAGTCAACAACTTTGACTTCTTTCTCGTGACCTACCGATAAACATCAACGATGAAGAACATCAACAAGCCTTGAAAGAAGAAGCACGAAGCAATCAAAGTTGTTAGCAATAATCAACAACTTGATCAAGAATCACGAGAGAAATTGGAGAAGCAAGAAGTCCAAGTGTAACGGAGAAGGAACCCAAACCAATCCACAAGTGATCAATCAAAGTCTTCTGAAGTTTCTCCTCCTAAGAAGCCCAAAGACGATAAGATTTCTCTCAATTTTGAATTGGAAGGAGCTTTGGCAAAAATGCATTTGAATTTTCCTCTGAAAGAAGCCATTAAGAACTCGTCCATTAAAGAGCGTTTCAACAACTTATTTTCAGGAACAGCTGAGCATGTGGACCCCCCAATTATGCCGCAGCGTCATTTCAGATCCACTACTTGAAAATCCTCCTTCTTCACATGACTCTGAAATGAACAATAAATATCTCAACAATCGCATGCTGGATACAGGTGCTGGAGCAAATATGATGTCTCTCAAAAGAAATGGGCCCTAAGGCAACTAGCCTTTGAAGTAGAAATGTTTGTGGATTTGAATCCAAGTCTATTCCCACACATGGTGTAATTGAGAACATCGGCACGACTAAAGGAATTCCCCGAGAAGAAGTTCACATAGACATAATAGTTGTTGATGTCCCGGATGTGGGGGGAATTGCCTAGAAAGTTTGGTGCAATGATAGATGGGTCCCTTGAGATGGACCTCACTCTGCATCATCTTTGAAGGATGGGATAATCGATGATTACTTTAACGCCATTAATCGAACTCATGTACATGATGTTGTCTCTCCGAACGGCGACCACAAAAAGGATGTGATACAAACTCTTTAAGAATAATTTAAGATATGCCCTTTACTACGTAAGAAGACTTTGACTAGATTGAGTGGTCCAAGAAAGAAGAATATCAACAACTTCTAGACCAATTCCAAAATAAAGAAGTGGGGACTAAAAATACTAAAAAGACCAAAGAATGAAGATGATGTGCAAATACATCCGTCCCCAACAGGAAGATTTTACTCCGTAAGCCCACCCACCTCCCTCAGAACAATACACCAGGGTTATTCAAGGAAATGAGAAACGCTAAGATCCGAAAATACAAGGAAGGAGTGTTAGTGTGGATGTGGGATATTTAGAAAGGAGAGCTTACTAATGTAAGAGGAAGTATACAATCATGGCTCAGACCCTTCAAGGTTAGAATCGAATCAAGAAATGACTCTTATTATTTGTCCACCTTTAGAAGGAAGAAGGCTTCATTACTCCATCAATGACGCCTTCTTAAACCCCACCCGTAAGTGGTGGACGGATTAATCGTAAGTATGTGTAGGTAGGCACTTCCGTGTATAATACCACATGCATTTATTGTTTGTTTCTTTATCCAAGATCATGATTGTTTTATCTGTTATTAAGCTTATGCAGGGCAATACCAATTCCCACCTTTGTCGCCGATGTTGGCCGGGCGTGAGCAACAATGTGTCCATGCCGTAGATTGGTCGAATTTCATGTTTGCCGCTAGTTACACATGTCCCCCCGAAGTTATTTCTATTGTTATCCCCGATATCTAGGATAACTAGGAGATCATGGGCTCGAGGCCCACATGGTCCTTATTACGGAGTACCGAGCGTGGTTGACTTGAGCATTTAACACCGAGGGCCCATCTTCTTCTTCTTCGCCGATTTGTCCTGTCAGCAGAGTTTCCATCACCACCGACTGGGCTTGTATCGCAGATGACTTCGTTCCATGAGGTAATTCGTCTAAGGTATCATGGTATGTGTCATATTTGATCATATAACCTTCTTATATATGCATTAGGTTCCTTTCTTACTCGATGATTGCTTGGATCTTACATTAATCCATTTGACCATTGTTGGAGTGATTGATCGGGTAACTTAGCAAGCCGATATTCATGGGTTTGGTTAGCCACCAAAGGATTTGCGTATTTCATCGTCCGCTTCCCACCATCTTATCATATTTACATCTTATACCTCACTATCCATCCCATTCCCCTAGTTCCGCCATTAGGATGACCTTTGATGTTTACACTTTGTCTTGTGGGAATAAGGGCTAGCGTCTGTGGGTAAAAGCAACAGTAAAAGATAAAAGCCATAGGAAATAAACCTGGAGATGCTTTCAGGATCCCCCGAGAAGGCAATAAAAACCTCTCGATAAGAAACTATTAAAGGGACCCTAAGAAAATAATAATAATAAACAAGACCTAAACAAGAGGAAGGGAGGTCCTTTAATCAAATTTAGACCTACCATTATGTTCATAGGTATTTAGCAAAGATGACACATTGCCACCATCCGGTCACCAAGCCAGGGCAAGTGACCTGGTTGCATGGCCAAAGGAAAGTGGGGCTCATCACGAGCCACTTTATCATTTCACAAGATACCAGTTGATACGTCGTCACCGGCCAACCAAGCTAAGGCAGCGGTCCTCCTCGTCGCATCTTGAAGTAAAAGAAAGAAAAGCAATAAAAGAAAGATGAGGGCAATAAAAGGGCTTGGAAAATGCATCCATGAAGGCTAACTCCTCCTACAAAGGCACCCACTGCATTTATACCGCCCTTGGTCTTACTATGAATCGACATCCCTAAAACCATATCACCGCGATAAACATGGTTTAATGGGATCTTCCGAGGAAACTTTCCATCTCTTAGGGGTATTAGCCCAATAGTCGTTTCGTTGGTTTCTGAAGCTTTGTATAGTAGATCTGTGTAATATCTTTTATTCTTAGATGATATGTTAGGGGATTTCATGCATATATTTGATAACTTTAATAATGAAATATGATTTACATTGCTATGATTCCTAGGATTAATGAGCCCATGGAGGGCATGGGGCCTTTGATGTGCGTGAATTATGCCTGATTTCCGGACAAAATTGCAGGACCTAAGACACATGGGAGATGATTGAAGCCTGATCATAGTCAGAAGAGCCCATCGATGGTTGTTGGGATATGCAGGCAGCCAACGCCATGATGAGCCCGTGCATGAAGGAGACAGAAGGACACCCTCACTAAGACACTTTGGTAGAGATTGACCTCTGGGATCACCCTTGCAGATGGGATGATGGCTTTGATGGATGGGACGCCACCCAAGGCGCGTAGGCCGGATACTGGAGCATGTGGTCACAGGCCGAAGGCCAGCACTGGCAGCGTAGAGCTCCGTGAGGGCCAACGCTTTTGGATGCCGATGATGCCCAAAAAAGGGCCAACGTCTCTCGAGGGCCCCGACGCCTCCCCTTTTAGCTTTATTTTGACATTTTAGCATTTAATGTGACAAATGATGTATTGCTAAGTCGCCCTTGGTTTATCAAGCTTTTAATGACCTATTTTGATAATTAAAGGTCATTTGGATGATATATATTGAGGACGGAGCCTCATTTTGGCATAACATAACTTGCTCTTGGAGAGATACTCTTTAGTCTTTTGTCTTGGTTATTTCTGGCTCTTATGAGGCTACACTTGGAAGGATTATCTTCGGCATGCATATGGTGTTTTTATCATTGAAGGTGTTACAACTAGGGTTTGATTTTGCCTTTCATTGATTTGTAAGCATATTTTGCATGCAAAACTTCTTGATTGAATGGTTGTAGGTAGAATATCTTACTTCTTTTTATGGTTACATTTGTTATTATTTTGCTTAAATCGTTGAAACCCTAGGGAGCAAGCACAAGTAGGTCTCTGCTTCATGTCCCCATGATACAAAAGACTTGTTTGAAGCTATTTGATTAAGAAGAACCTAGCTCAGCCATCGCTACACTAGTTCCTCTTTTTTCTGAGTTAGTTTGAAACATATTGAAGAAAAGAAGACGCCCTAGGCCTAATTAATTTTACACCTGTATTTGACTCTAAGGTTTGAAAATCCTTGTCCCCAAGCAACACTTTCAGCCATTTATGTTTTATAGCTATCTATTTTTGCCAAAGAGTCTTAAGGAAAGTAGGAGGAGCAATAGTCCTAGCTTTAGCTACACCTGAATTAGCCTCCTCCCCTTAGGTTTTGATTTGGTGGCCCCTCGCACATCGCAAATGACCATTAAACCTAACTCTCCCGCCCTTAGGGTTTAAATCTTCCAAGCCATTAGTCTCTCCTCAATTCCATAATACCTCTAGGCACCGATCTAAAACTTGTAACGCTGAGCCTGTTTTCAAAACAATCTTTAAACCCTCTTAAGTTGAAACCCTAACTAACCCTAGCGGCTCACTTTAACCCTAACTAGTTGATGACGCCTTGCCTCATTTAAACTTTGGTTGATTTACAAGTTGTATTTACTCATCCATTGATAGACATATATGTTGAGCAATTTCATTGGCTTAAAAAGCAAAACGCTCGTTTCTTTGTTGAACTAGCTAACCTAACCCTAACCCAAGGTGACGTCATAATTGCTTGAACTCTTGTTTGGCTTAATAAACGTTGTGATATTGTCACCCTTTGATAGGCTTTGAGTTGTTTATCATCTTCATAGGCTTAATTTGCAAAACGTCCTTCTCATTGTCTACCAAAATTAACATAGACAAGCTTGACGTCACCCTTAAATTGTATAGTGACGCAACAACAACAATATTTATATATGAGTACATTTATTGCATTGTGATAATACAAGGATCTGATTTTATACATTGAATGCCAATATCTCTTTGTATTTATTGAGGAAGTAATAATATAAGTCTTAGCTTTAATTGCAATCATTGACTTCGTCAATAACTACATTTATTATTGCTCATATGTATTAAAGATAGTCATTAATATTTTGAAGTACTAACCACTGTATCCACATTTTAGTTTTATTTGCCTTGTCTCGCAAACAGGTGCCTTTCTCAGTGGAATACCTTCATCCTTGACTATCCATTTGGCAGTAATCTGTGAAGGGAAAATCTTACCTTAACCTTTGAGCCTTAAACCCTTGATCTTTTCCTTCAGAACCCCAGATTACTAGGGACGTCTCCCTTGGGATTAGCCATCCTGAATAGAAAGAGCTCTCCATCGAGGTGACAGTGGGTGGGGAAGCTCCTGTTACGCCAGTTTGAGCCTTGCCTTCAAGCTACTTAAACCTACCCTACAAACTGTGCGATAACAGGGACAAAGACTAATAACATATATACATAAACAAATGCATGCACAGAAAAAGTTTGTTGCAATAACTGATTCATGCCTATCTATTCATCATCTTAGAACATTAATAATAGAGAAAAACAGATATTGTAAAAGACACAACTTTCATGTAAGAGAAGTCTGTAAATGAACAATATAACCGTACAACATTTCACAGTAACTAGAAGTTCATTGGAAGCAGTTCACAGCTATTAAGCTTTCAGATAAGTAGTTCTGCAAAATTACAGAATGAAAGAGCCCCTTCTAAGTGGGTACTCTTTGGCTTATATAGTTGAATTTGGTAATGATTCTTGGGGCTTCTTGAATTCCCAAGTAACAATTTCAAATTCCCGATCTTCCCTGTTCTGTTTCTTTCTACTTTACATAAATAAGATTGAAAATTTACAAATTAGAATTTATTTCATGATTTCCCTTTATCCTTATCTCTAATATATGCTACCCATACTTCATGATAATTTGAAATTGATATTATCCTACAGAACAACAAAGACTCAAATGTAACTTCATGGGCTGTTGAGTTCTAAGATAGGATTTTTACATCCCTTTTTAGGTTAGCCAAGAAAGATTGAATTAGACTTTGAGCTTTTGCTGGCTTTATTAGATGTTCATCCATCAGGGTATTGGTTACCTTCTGTGGGATTCCGATAGCTAGTTCTTTGGAGTGCATGGCCTCCTCCAACTCTGCTTGTGTTTGCTCATTCGTCTTGGGTTGACCTAGCTTGCCAATTTGTGGCAAATGGCATTTGATGGAAAGATGAATGGTTTCCTCGTGGAGCCTTGCGCATATACCAAGGGAATTCTTCAAGTCCCTTTCCATCTTTTCTCTTATTCACTGGCAGTTGGAAAGGGTAGCATAGTTCAATTCACTTTCCCATTCAGTGATTCTTGGGAGGACCTCGGGGGCATTCGGGTTGTCCTTTGTGCATTTCTTCATCTCATCCAAGCCTTCTCTTATCCCAACAAACTCATTGTTTTTTGTCTTGGTTTTGTCTAGTGGTGCTAGGATTCGAGAGGCCTTCTTTTGAAACTCTTGCACTCCAGTATACATTTCTTTGCCCAAGTTATGGAGTTTTTTCCTTACCTTGTTGGCGCTTATCCTGAACTCTTGGATGCTGGTTTTGTCACCCTTGTAGAATTGTACCTCTTCTTCTAGGGTCTTGACTCTTTCTTTATATTCTTCAATCTCTTGCATCATATTCTTAGATTTTGCTTAGATGCTCGAGTAAAGGCTATGCTAGTTGGAGCAATAGCCAAGGGGTCTTCCTCAATATTCTTGACCATAACTTTCTCCATGGTGACTTGTTGCCGTCCTAATACACACTTGAAAACGTGAGCTAAGTCCAGCTCACTTAGTGTGTCCTTGGAGGCACAATGCC